>BSBK01006347.1:600000-885000 GCA_027943335.1 Chamaecyparis obtusa | reverse complement strand
AAAATATCACACTTAAGCATCCAAAACTGAACACCTTCCTCGTAAAACAAGTTTCGGATTAGACACAGAAAGCTCCTTTTCTATTTTTAAACAAAACTTGGAAAGGGTAAGAATAAACATGTACTTTTATTATCAAAAAATTTAGAAGTAGTGTAATTTAGAATAGCTTTTTGAAATACTAACAAGGATCTTTGCCAAGAAGTTGAGATGCTACAGGTCAGGTTCAAATTAAAAGCAAAAATTGACGGAAACAAAGAAAGGCTCTCTATCCTCACGAAATCAAAGAAAGTCACTTATTTCAATCAAGGCAAGAAGGATTAACATACAATGGTATACCCCTTTTATCATATAATATTGTAACATGAGGGAATGGCCTCTTAATCTTCATGTATTAGAATCCAGACTAAGGTCCCAGACAAGGCTAGAGGTTTTCTTAGCCCCACTCTTTCCTACCAGTGCCTGCACTGAGTAGGTTTTTGTAATATTTTTTTATGATTAATAAAATTCTTAACTCCGGCCTTTTACCAAAAAAAAATAGAATATTTATTTTACACCATTCTTTCTTTTTCCTGAAATTGTATACACATAGTATATATATATATATATATATATATATATATATATATATATATATATATATATATATATATATATATATATATATATATATATATATATATATATATATATATGTATGTATGTATGTATGTATGTATGTATGTATGTATGTATGTATGTATAACACTAATGAAAACAAAGTGAATAGCTTTCTGATTTAAAAGAAATAGTTTTCTGATTTTTTTATTTTTTTTAAAGAAACATATTTATGAGCATAGTTTTCTATTCTAAAAAGAAAATATATTCAAGAAATTTTTCTTGGCCAGATTAAATATTACATGCTTCTTCTTTATAAGAATATATATATATATATATATATATATATATATATATATATATATATATATATATATATATATATATATATATATATATATATATATATATATTCAGCATATATACATATTTTTAAATCAAAAGTATATATACAGATTTAGCATTGTACTGATTTATTTTTATTTTTTAAAGGGTTTATTTTGATAAATTTATTAGTTTTAAAAAAAAATTATAAAAAATATTTTTTTAGAAAATATACTGTAAAAAAAATTATTAACAAAAAATAAAATTTAAAATTTAAAAATGTGGGTGGCGGTCGGCCCTGTCGTACCCCAACCCACAGCGGTTGTGGGCTTCACCACGGGTTGTGGTGACCACAGTTGTGGTTTCACCCACGGACTGTGGCACCACAGTCATGGAGTATCCACGAGCTGTGGTGTCACAGCCTGTGGCATCCACAACCGTGGGAAACCCCACGGACTGTGGGGCCACAACCGGGGCGGTTGAGAGCAAGGCTACAACCCTAAAAAAAATTAATGTTTTTTAAAAAAACCCTCACTTTGTAATAAATAAAAAATAAATAAATTTATTTTAAACAGACAAATCAAACAAATCAAAAAAAAATTTAAAAAAATAGTAGATATTCCCTCTAGATTTGAACATTAAAAAAATATAGAGAAATGAAGAAGCAAATAGGGATTACCCTATCCTTCCGGGTTGCTCTCTTGATTTGGGGTTGGTGATCTTGAGAGCATATACATATGAGTGTATATATGTAGATACACCAAAATATGTGTATATGCATATATACATTCATGGGTATTTACCCATCTTCTTCTTCTCTTCAAACCTTTGTTGCCTCTATCCATAGCCCTTACCTACAACAAAAAATGAATGAATATGCAAAAAAAACTTCCTCTAGGGTTTGGGGATGAATGGGGATGAGAAAGAAGAGGGAAGAAAGAAAATGAGATTTTTTTTTTGGGAATGTGCTTTTTTCACCCTAATCCTTAATTTCGAATTAGGGTTATAGTGAAAATAATTTCCATTTAAAAAAACTCTTTTCTTTTTTTTTTCCCTCTTTTCTTTTAGCCTTTTTGTTTTCTTTTTTGAGTTTTTTATTTTATTTTCTTAATTTAGAGAGTTGAAATTTGTTTTGGTGGGAAATGAAATCTTTTCCCCATTTTATTTTATTTTTCTTATTAAAGATTTTGTGTAGAGGGGGTCTTTTATTATTAATGTATATTTAATAACTTCCAGTTTGGTAATTTACCTACGGCTATATTTAACTTATTATTTTATTGTGGGCAACTTTATAATATTTATTTTATTTTGGGTTTGTGATGTAGATAATTTTTATTTAAGAGTTTTATTAAACTAAAGATTTTGGGTGGTGAACATTAGGGAATTAATTTAATTAAACTCGTTAATGGAACTATGTTATAAAGCATAAATTGAATTTTTAAATTAAATCTTAATTATAGTTAAAATTATCATCT
Source organism: Chamaecyparis obtusa (assembly GCA_027943335.1). Lineage (NCBI taxonomy): Eukaryota > Viridiplantae > Streptophyta > Pinopsida > Cupressales > Cupressaceae > Chamaecyparis > Chamaecyparis obtusa. The sequence continues at coordinate 882,607 of BSBK01006347.1, read as the reverse complement.
TCACTATAGTAGTTTAATTTAATTTGTTAATTAATTAATTTTAACCAAGTTTAGAACTTAAGCTTAGGAGGAAAAACATCTAATTTATTAAGTTATATTAATGTTGTTGTGAGTAGTGGATTATTCAATTAATTAATCGAGATATGTTTTGTTTAAGGTTTGATTGACGATTTATCATGAGGGATGTTGACAAGTTTCGAAAACCACTCGCCATGATTCCCCTCAAACGATTGTAAACTTAATTTCTCTAGAGATATTCAACCCTTTTCGTGTAGTCAACCTAAAACCTTTAAACTTTAAACATTAATTTAAAACCTTTTAATTAATAACAAAAAAAAAGTCGGTGTGTTTTGCCTGTTAAATTATGGGCATGACAGCCTACACTATTGATCTGCAATCATCCAATGGACATTAAAAATAATATATTTAAATATGTTGTTTAATTTTATTTATATACAACATATTGAAATAAATACTTAATTTTATATCAAAAAATTTTAAATATTATTTTCATGTTAAAGATTTTAAGTATGATATATAAATAATAAATAGTATGTTCAATTTTTTTTAAATAGTTTAATAAATCTAAATCACTATTACATTATTAAAAAAATAAATTATAACATATTGTAGACACCTAAAAATCCTTTAGAAAATAAAGTATTTTTATTTTCTGAAAAATTCCTGATGACATCATCATTTATTAATTAATTAATTATTTAATTAATTTATTTATTTTTATGTCATTAAATCCCTTTTTCTTAATTAAAAATATTTAATTAAGAAATCCCTCCCAAAAATGTTTAAATCTTATTTAAACATTAATCCCCTATTTATTAATTATTTTAATTAATAAATTGACCAAAAATCCCCCAAAAAAATAATTTATTTATTTTTTGACCAAAACTTGGCCAATTTTCTTAAGACCACTAACCTCTTCCAAAATCTTCTAATCCCTTCTTAATTTCGATTAAAAGGCTAATCCCATCTTTTCTAACCCTAATCTCAACTCAAAATATTTAATTAAGATTAAATATTTAATTTTCATATTTATTGAAAATATTTCAATAAATTTTTCCAAACTTAAGCTTTTGGAATGAATAAACTTTTATTCCATAAAACCTAGGAGAATTCTAGACTCTTCTAGAAACTTCTCAACCCAACCTCTTCACCCATCCTAATCCTAAAATCCCCTAATCCTAATCCTAATCCCTTTTCTAATCTTGTCACATTCCATTAGCAAAAGGTTTACCAAAACTTATGCTAACCTCCTCTTAGTCATCCTCCTTAGTCAACAAAGATGGCCACCTCTTGGCCACCTCTTGCAAATGCATTTAAGGATGCATTTAAGCCTTCCTTATCTTTCTTACATGCATTCATTATGCATTTAAGACCTTCTTATCCCTTCCTTGCCACCTCTTGGCCTTGGGCACATTTACCAAATTGTGCACGTCCTCAAACTTTCAACTCAATCCTCCTTTGACACTTGTCAGGACACTTGTCCTTGACTCAACCCTAACCTTAGCCCTAACTCTGACTCATCCTTTTTAACCAAGCCCTTCCCTTTTCCTATAAATACCCTCACTTCCTAAGGCAAATCATCTTTCAACTCTCAAACTCAATAGCAAAGTTATAATGCCATTTTCATTCTAGCATAAGCATAAACTCATCATTTTAGATCATTTTCAAGCTTAAATCACATTTAAATTAGCTTAATTGGATTAACATAGATTCATTTCTTGTTTAATCAATCTTAGTTCATCTTTTAGCTTTGCATATTTGTGTGTTCTTGAGGCCTTTGAGGCAAAATAGGTTCCTCATACCTATTTTGTGTCATTTTGGGTCTTCTTGATCCTCAAATCATCCTATTTGCATGCTCCAAGTGCTTGAGTTTGCACACCCACATCCATTTATATCCAAGCATATCAAACGGTGCATGGGCGCATAAGTTTTAGGCTTAAACTGAGGTGGCTTTGATTTTAGTTTGTTTACCATTAAATTTGATTTGATAATATGCTATGACGTTTATTTGTCTTTGGCCTTCAAAACAGGTTTAGGTGCACGCTCAAATCCTAGTCTACATTCTGGCACGCCCGGTGGGACCCACTTCACGGGTTCTTTGCAAACATTCTGATGAGTTTTAGACCATTTTCAGATTTTTCAAAGCTTATAGGTGGACGTAGCACTTAGATCCATTCTTCTTCTTCTTGTCTATATTCTTCTTCCTCTTCTTGTCTATATTCTTCTTCTATTCCGTCTCCTTTCTTCTTCTTCTTCTAGCAAGGAGGTCATGGCCATTTTTTTTTCAAAAATAATAATAAAATCCATAAGGAAGCAAAATCATACACACCTTATTTTAGTGCTTAAAATGAACCCCCAAATCATTCTTGAATGCATTAAGGACTAAAATTTGCAAAATTTGTTCTAACAAACAAAACAAAAAAATTAATCAAGGCATTTGCATCCTTGCAACATCAAAGATTTTTAACAATGCATTCATGCAAAGTAGGAATGATCATATCTTTTTGGGCATAAAAAGAACATCAAATCTGCATTCAAACGAGTCAAAACAAAATCTTGAATGAAGTTAAAAGGAAGAACTTAGGTCCTAAAGCATCATTTTCCATTTGAAAAGAAAACACAATCTTGAATGCCTTAAAGATCAAAACAAAGCTTTTTTAAAAGTTCTTAATCAACACGCACACTCAATCTTGAATGCCCAAGTCAAAAAAACTTGCAAACACTCGATTTACTTTTTGGAAAAAGAAAAAGTCAAAATCTTAAACACTTGTGTCTTCAATTTCAAGGTTCAAACATCACTTAATCAAATTTGGGAAAATGAACAAAATCTGCTTGATGTGCATGTAGGAGTTTTTCAATTCTTGCATAATCCTTGTTAGAGTAAGCAACGTGGAACATTTGAACTTGGACAAGTTCACCTGTTCTAATTTTAGCGAGGCCTGTCCAAGGAGAAGCACTTCCTCCTCGGAGAATGACCTCAAACCGGTATCCCCTCCGGCCGGTATACAAATAAGTGAAGTCCAAAAGAATCACTTATATCTCCTAATCGCCGGGCGTTCGTGCCAAACACGTGTCTGGGGATGGTAAACATTCCTCTCCCCCAGCATTATTGGCAAGGCTCTTAAGTGAGTCACGGATGATCAGCAAAACCAGGTATGGAGACACCACGGAACTATTAAAAACCTGATAAAATAGAGGCTACCCTATCTACATCCGAAAGTATCAAAATCCTTGTGCAAGGACCGATTCCAAGGGGTTTACCGGGTCGCCTCAAGATTACTCACCATTTGTATTCCCTTCTGGGAGATACCAAGCTGTGGGCAAGAGATTTTGATACTCACCTTCCTTAGGTAGATCTGTTTGAAGTGCTTGATAGTCAAAGACTCCGTGAAAACACTTGTTGAAACATACACTTTCAAAGCTTTGTCAGAGTCAGTTGTCTTTGTTTGTATCCCGCAAGGTTGCTTTGTCCCTTGCGGAGATTGCTTTGACTTTAACTTTTGCCATTGGAAACCTTTGCCTCAAAATCAGAAGCCTCTTTTCCAAAGTGATGCCCAGCAAGAGCAAACATCCTAAAGCGAAGTTGCCCAAATCCCAAGCCTATCAAGAGCGAAAAGTTGCCAAGAAGAACACCAAGACCTATCAATCCATTATCCAAGCAATCCAAGCAGAGGAAAAATCCCAAGCCAGATTTGAGAACATTGCCCATAACGCTCGCATCAAACAGTTCGCCTTCCGTTTCCGAGTTAACCATCACTTTGTCAACCTTGAGCCAGAAGATTAGCCAAATCCTTGTTCATGTCTTGTTCCATCTTCAGATCTTGAAATCTTGTCTCAAACAGCCTTGCATCTTAGTTTCATTCTAGCTTTCATCTTTGCATCATTAATCAAAACCTTAGTTGCATTTGCATTCATCCTCCTACCAGCATTTTAGAATCAGTCCTTGTCATTTGCACTTGCATCATCCTTCTAGAGCATTGTCCCTTCACCCTTCAAAACCTTTTCCACCAGCATTCCCCCCATCAGCTTTCCATATCTTTCCAGCAGATTCATCATCTTTTGTTCCAAATCTAGAGATCCACCAACACTTAGTGTTCTACCTTTTGAGTTGTTCCTATCTTATATCCAAGATCAGAGACCATCATCCTCTTTTTTGACACAACGTGTTGTCATAAAGAAATCAAACCTTGTCCTTGCATAGCCATCATCTCGAGCAAGAGATTGGAGTGCATTGATAAGAAACTTGTTGACCGAAGATCATCAGTCTATCTTAGGTTGACCCCATCATATTTCTGATCCTCCATTTGGGAAAAATAGCAGCTCATTTGTTGACCGCTCAGTAATCTTTCACCAGCTTTCCACCAGCAACCTATCTTTCCTCCACCGTCTTGATCCATATCCGTTCCATCCAGCTTCCATCATCGCCATCTTGATCCCTATCTTTGCATTTGCATCTTAGAAGTCATCATCTTTAGAAGTTCATCAACTTTGCATCCATCAACATCTTTTAGCCAAACATCTTGCATACATTTAGCACTTGCATCTCCATGCCTGTTGAGACCAGATCTCGAAAAAGAAGAAGCATGAATCCTTATCCACCAACAACCTCATCCGATCCCAACCTTTTCACCAACGCCATGATGACCTACAATCCCCAGATCCAAGCCAATAACCCATGTGAAGATCCAAACATCCCTTCATCCCCGTTGGCAATCCAAGCATTTGCAAATCCTCCAGAAAACCCACCAGCGACCAATGCCCTTGTACCGCAACATCAGCAAAGCACGTTTGCCCACTATCTGCCAGAAAGTACCTCCATCCCACCATCTCTCTATCCACGCATCCCCATCAAAACAATCCAAGTTCCAGCACAAGCATATTCTCCGTTTGACCAATCATTCCCTGATCCTATCATGCAAACACCCCAAGAGCTTTCCACCATTCCCCTTTTCTTGCAAGGAAGCCTCGCCAGTCCCATAACACAAGCTGCAGCGCCATCCGCTCCATCTCCTACCCCTTTTGCTTCATCATCTGCTATGGCTGCCCAAGTCCAAATCCAAACCCAAAGTCAGCCTCCACCTCTCACACAAGCTTTTACACCGCCGCCATCCGCAAGTCAAGCAACGCCTTTCACCATCAAAGGAGCACCGTCACCCTTCACCCCCCAAGCACCCGTACCTTCTTCTTTGGGGTTAGTGCAATCGCTTCCCATTCCAACCTCATCTTTCTCTTGGGTGTTTCCTTCATTTTCCTCCTCACAAGCATCCGCTCAACCACAACCTCAACAAGCTCCTTTCTCTCAAACATCATTCGTGTCCCAAGCTCCCGTTGCTCCTACCATTCCATCATCCGCTGCAGTGCACCCTAACACAAGCTCTCAGTGGGGCCTTACACAAGAAGAAATGAAGGCATGGGGGATCCCATCTCAATCCCCTACATCTATGGTTGCAAGTCAACAAACCGCCTTCTCCCAAGCAGCACAGCAGCAACTACCCCAACCACCGCCAGCTTCAAGCTATTCGTCCCAAATCCCAAATACCTTCCAGTAAGTTCCACCACCTCAACAGCCAACTTTCCCCAGCTATCTTACCCCATCACCCTTTGCTTCTAGCTTCCCCACATCTGTTCCACCTCTAAGTAACGCAGGCATGCACCCAGCTTGTATCAGCCAAACCCAAAGCCAACCTCAGCAACTACCACCATCATACCCACAAGCAACATCATTCCAACAGCCTCCCCCACAGCAACCACATGTCCCCTTTCAGCAAACAACCATCATTCCTCAACAACAGCAAGTCCCTTACTATCAGCCTCAGCAACAAAACCCTATCATCCCCCAGCAACAACAAGTTCCCACCCATCAGTTACAACAGCAAGTTCCAAATGTCCAATATCAGCAAGCAGTCCCACAACAACCGCCAGTTCAACAACAGCAAGCAGCCCAACAACATCAAGCGGTTCCATATCATTTACCACAATATCCCCCTATGCCACACCAGCAATATCCCCAGCAACCATTGCCCCAAAATCAGTTCCAACCCATTTATCCACAGCAAGCACCATATCCAGTTCCACAACTTCCATCACAAGCAGAAGTCCCAGTTCCCTCGCCACTCAATGCTGAGTGGGAAGCAATGAAAAATGCTCTAAAGGAGCTACAAAGTGGAACAGAGAATAAAACATACAAGTTCGAAGAGGTGTGCTCATATCCCTTCGATCGGTCCATAGCAACTATCCCTTTCCCCAAGCATTTTGAGATGCCCAAGTTCGACAAGTATCGGGGGAAAGGAGATCCAGTAAATCATATCAAAGAGTTCTACATGGCATGCCAAGAAGTGGCTTACAGTGATAACTATCTCCTGCGCCTGTTTCCCAAGAGCTTGGGAGGAACTGCTGTTGAGTGGTTTTACAAAATACCACATGGGACAATAAAAACCTTTGCTGAACTCTCTGAGAAGTTCATCACAAACTATGCCCATAATGTGGAGAATGAGTTGTCCTTGCTAGACCTATGCAACTCAAAGCAAAAAGACGGAGAAAGCCTTGCAGAATACTTGCAAAGATGGCAGAATCTTACAACCAGGTTATCATATCAGCTGCCAGAGAAGCATCTAACAAAGATCTTCATTGATAACCTGCATCCAAAGCTATCCCATCACATGCGAATGAACTGTCTCTAGACATACCAAGACATCAAGAGCAAAGGCATAGGCATCGAGAAAGCTCTCCTAGACGAAGGCACTATTCGTCACTTCAAGGATGATTCCAAGAACAAACCCAACAATGATAAATCCCGTTACTGGAATCGTAACAAGAATGTTGTTACAGATGGAGCCACTGACACTAAGAATGTACAATTCATTGTGGCTAGTCCTACACCAGCTCAAACATACCAACCGCCACAAGTGCCCATCTATCAGCAACCACCAGCTCCCGCATATCAAGCACCTATTTATCAGCAGTCTCCTCAAGCTCATCAGCCACCTGTGCAACAGTATCAGCAGCAATACCAACAGCAACAGCCAGCACGTCAAGGCAATCCTGTTAACACAGTTAACGTTGCCCCAAGGCAGAACAAGCCCAACAATCAGAACAATCCAAAGAGGACTTTCACACCTTTGGGTGAGCCTCTGGATCAGATCTTTTATCGGCTAGCCAAAGCAAATATGATCACATATCCGCCCATCCCACAGAAGGATGACAATGCACCAAAGTCTGATTGGTATAAAGAAAATGAATACTGTGATTACCATCGTGTAAAGGGGCACACAACATTGAAGTGCATGCGGCTTAAGAACTACATCCAGGATCTCATTGATCGCAAGGAGATCCAAGTCGATGCACCAGCTCAAGCTTCACCCAACGCCAGTTTGCAAATATATCAAAATGTGTTCCCTCAACACGATGCCGGGAAGAATCAAGCCAGCGCCAATCAGCCCCAAAATCATGGCAAAGGCAAGCAAGAAGATCACACAGTGGCCTACATCAACTATGAAAAGTATGTCGGATGCATAACTCAAGTTGAGCCCATCCAAGATGAGCCCACCATCAATACCATCCACGTCAGAGGGCCGGATCGACAATGTGCTGCAACTACCCGCAGTGGTAGGATAACTGTTGCCGGTGCTCCTCCGAGATCAGCTGCTCCTCCAAGGCCAACGTCTACTGCATCCACAGCACAGTCTAACACCAGGCCAGCATCAAATGCACGCGCAACACATCATAATGCACCAAGTGCACAATACAATATCATAGAGCATCTTGGGAACATGCCAGCCCAAATATCTATCTTGGATTTGCTCCGCACATCACCCATCCATCAGGAGATCCTGGACAAAGCTCTAAAAGAAGGCCATGTCCCCACGAACATTAACACAACTCAGTTTGAAACTCTTGTGGGACACCTATCAGCAGCATGTGCCTTATCCTTCAAAGAATCTGATATACCAGATGTCGCTCCTGACCATACTCTCCCTCTCCGCATTGCCGTCATGGTCAGAGACTTTGCCATCAAACGGGTTTTAATAGATAATGGCTCAGCCCTCAACTTGTGCACATTAAAATTCATCAAGAAGATCGGGTTCACGGAGGCTGACATACAACATGAGATGATCACCATCAAAGCATATGATAACTTGGAGCGTACCTCTGAAGGTACTATCACCTTGCCTATCCAGCTAGGCCCAGCAATGCAAGATACTGTCTGCCACGTTGTTGATCTCGACCTACCATTTAATATTCTTCTCGGCCGCCCATGGATCCATTCCATTAGGGTTGTACCATCTACTTACCATCAGTGCATCAAGTTTCCACATCAAGGCACTGAGGTTACCATCCACGCTGATCCTAACCCCTTTGCATACTGCCGTGCGATGGAAGCATCTTTCCCTCATTCTACTCATTGTCCTGGAACCGATATTGGTACTTCTATTGCTAGTTCATCCCGATCCCATCACGATCCAGAGACCATCCTCTCTTCCACCTTATCATCCGTCAAGATCAACAACCAGGGTTGTGGCGAATACAGCCTCAGTGATGCATTTGTTGTAGGGGCTCTTCCACGTGATCCACATACTCAAGGACGCCCAAGTTCTCAAAACAAGCCTGTTGAGGAACATTATAAGCTCAAGCAAATCGGAAACATGACTTTTGAGTCTCATGGTACCATCAACAGCAAAGAGATAGATCCAGACATTAACAAATGGTTATACAAAGATCCCCCATCACGTGACACACAACTTCTTGAGTACTTCAAAGAGAAATATCCAATCCCCTACAAGAATGTCACAGAACAATATAACTATCAAGGTGGTGGTCTAGGACCACAAGAGGACGGAAATTTGTTTCCTATCATACCATCCTAGAATCCAGAACAGCAAGGACTTGGCTTTAATACCCCTCGCCTGCTTGAACAAGAGCCCAATACCACAACTGCGGGCACTAACATGACCAACGTGAACTTTTTGAATAGCCAGGATGACCTTGTGAAAATCGAAGACATCCCCGAAGAGAAAGACATCCGATCCTACGATGATATCTTTGCTGACGACACCCTCCTGGGGACTTCTGTTCTCCAACAACTCTCCATTAACCTCATAGATCTTCCCCTCACAAACCCCGACCTCATAGATTGGGACCAACCAAGCATCACACACATCGATGAGTTCCAAAGCGCACAAGCACTCCTAGAATTCATGGGGGCATCAGATCCAGCAAGCAAACAGGATCCAACATCAACCTTTGTCTATCAACTTCACCCAGAAGGATATTTTGGGGAAGAGGCAAGCTTTAGTCACAAAAATGAAATAGCAAAAGAACATCATGAGTCTTTATGTGAAAACCCCCTTGGGGCACATTCTGATTCCAAAATAGTAAAAATAAAGGGCGTATCTTCTAGTGAAAACCTGACAATTTAGGCGCTAGAAGATGAAGCCTTGCCTCTTCCCCCTATCCAAGATTATAGACCAGAGCAATCTCCAATCATCATAGAGGAAACCAAGTCAATCAACTTGGGAACAGAAGAATGTCCAAGGATCACCTACATTGGAGTCAACCTAACAGAAGGAGAAGAAATCGCTCTCAGTGCCTTGCTCAAGGAATCCATTATCAACTTTGCATGGTCATACGCCCATATGCCTGGGCTTGATCCAAACCTTGTTGTTCATCACCTATCAGTAGATCCAAATGTCAAGCCAGTGAAGCAGAAGCTAAGAAAAATGCATCCAAAGGTAGCATTGCTCGTCAAAGCAGAGCTTGAGAAGCTCCTCCAAGCTAAGATCATCAGAGCAATAGATTATTTAGAGTGGATCTCTAACATGGTGCCAGTCACAAAGCCTTCTGGCGACATTAGAATCTGTACTGATTTTAGGGACTTGAACAAGGCATGTCCTAAAGATGATTTCCCACTACCTAACATAGACATGATCGTAGACCTTACAGCGGGTCACGAAATGCTATCACTCATGGATGGATTTTCAGGCTACAATCATATTCATATAGCAGAAGCATATCAACATAAAACAGCATTCACAACCCCATGGGGTACCTTCTACTACAACATGATGCCATTTGGGCTAAAGAATGCAGGGGCCACATATCAGAGAGCAATGACAGCAATCTTCCATGACATGATCCACAAGATCCTTGAGGACTATGTGGATGATATCCTTGCAAAATCCAAAATAAGAGATGAGCACCTCAACATCCTAGAGCGTGTATTTGATCATCTGAATCATTATGGCTTAAAGCTTAATCCTAAGAAATGTGTCTTTGGTGTTACATCTGGCAAGCTTCTAGGTTTCATCATCTCTAGACGAGGCATAGAGATCGATCCTAAAAAGGTAAAAGCAATAACGGAGATGCCTCCACCAAGAAATCTCAAACAGCTCAGAAGCCTACAGGGCAAGCTTCAATCAGTTCAGCGATTCATCTCTCAACTAGCAGACAAGTGCCAACCCTTCTCACATCTCTTATGCAAAGACACAAACTTCAAGTGGGATCCCATATGTCAAAGAAGCTTTGATAAGCTCAAAGAGTATCTAGCTAATGCTCCGATCCTTGTACCACCAGTTCCAGGATGCCCACTCATCCTTTACATCTCAACAACAGCTACAGCACTAGGGGCACTCCTAGCACAGCATGATGATGAAAACAAAGAACGAGCTGTCTACTACATCAGTCGCACTCTTGTGGGCTATGAGCTTAACTATTCACCCATGGAGAAAGCATGCCTAGCAGTGGTCTTTGCCACTCAAAAACTTAGACATTACATGCTTAGCCACACAATCAAGCTCATATCAAAGGTGGACCCTCTTAAGTATCTGTTATCAAGGACAACCCTCACAGGCCGTATGGCAAAATGGGTCATGTTACTCAGTGAATTTGACATTCAGTATATAGATCGCAAAGCAATCAAAGGGCAAGTCATTGCCGATCAGCTAGCAGAAGCACCACTGGTGGATGCCTATCCACTAATCATGGAATTCCCCGATGAACACTTATGCATGATTGAAGAGCAGCCCATGTGGAAACTATACTTTGATGGTTCCAACACATCCCATAGCTCTGGCGCAGGAATCCTATTCATCACACCTCAAGGTGACTATATTCCAAAATCATTCAAGTTGGGATTCCCCTGTACCAATAACATTGCAGAATATGAGGCACTCATCTCAGGTCTCAGAACAGCTATCCAATGGAACATCACAGAACTACAAGTCTTTGGAGATTCACAGCTCATTATCAAGCAAGTCCTTGATGAGTATCAGATAAAGGACGACAAATTGCTACCCTACAAGCAACTGGTGGATAAACTGAAAGAGCATTTCCTACATCTACAATTCAATCAGATCCCAAGGCTTCAAAACAAAGCAGCAGATGCAATGGAAACCATCGGATCCTTATTGGAAATCCCACGTGACGCAACACAATATGAATTTCTAGTCGAGCAGCTACACTTGCCAGCTTATGAGAACACCGATGCAAACATAGTGTGTGTCTTGGTTGGTCCCCAATCCCCATGGTACCACGACATCCATGCATATCTAAAAAATGGTATCATATCTCCCCATCTCACCAATAACCAACGCCAAAACCTTATTCACAGAGCTTCCCGCTACACTCTTGTAGCCAACACCCTATATCGTCACGGGTATCATAATGTCCTATCTAGATGTTTAGACTCAAACGAGGTCATCCTGGCCTTACAAGAAGTTCACGCTGGAATTTGCGGTGCCCACACGAGTGGCATGGTTCTAGCAAAGCAGCTGCTTAGAGTTGGATATTATTGGCCAACAATGGAACATGATGCATGTGAATTTGTCAAGAAATGTCTCCCATGTCAACAGCATGCCAATTTGATACATGCACCAGCATAGGATCTACAGCCTATTGCACCACCGTGGCCTTTTTCATGTTGGGGCCTCGACCTCGTTGGCTTGATCACCCCCCTCTCTTCGGATGGACACAAGTATATCATAACAGCCACAGAGTACTTTACCAAATGGGTTGAAGCGATTCCGCTCACCCTAACCACTGGCATCCAAATATCCAAGTTCATCCTTTACCACATCATTTGCCGCTTCGGCATACCATCTACCATTTTCACAGACCATGGCACACCTTTTGAAAACCAGCATGTGGATGATCTATGTGCCAGACTCCACATCCATCACCATTTCTCCAGTCCATATTTCCCTCAAGGAAATGGCCAAGCTGAGGCAACTAACAAAACTATCTTGAAAATCCTCAAGAAGGTTGTCAATGATTCTGGTCATGACTGGCACCTCCAAATCAATCCCGCCCTTTGGGCCTACCGCACTTCTTATCGCACTCCCATAGGCACCACCCCATACTCTCTTGTATATGGTGCTGAAGTCGTTCTACCGATCGAGGTTGAGCTCCCATCCTTGCGCGTCTCCATGAAGAACTATACAACTGATGAAGACTATCGTGTGGCCCGGCTCACACAGCTAGATCTGCTAGATGAAAAGAGACAGCAAGCTTACGATCACCTGGTGGCATACCAAAATCGACTCAAAAGGAGTTATAACAAAAAGGTCCATCCTAGACAATTTCAGGTCGGTGACATGGTCCTTAAAGAAAATCAGAAGGTCCTAGAAAATAGAGAAAAGAAAGGCAAGTTTGAGCCTACTTGGTTGGGCCCCTATGTTGTCACCGCATCCTTCGGCTCGGGAGCCTATCAGCTATCAACACCAGAAGGTGAGCCCTTGAATGATCCTATCAACATCATCCATCTGAAGAGGTTCTATGCCTGAACCTGATCCTGCATATATCAGAAAATCCAAAAACATTCAAAAAAGCAAAAAAAGCAAAAAAGAAAAGAGAAAGAGAAAATAATCGTCCAAACAGTGAAAACTTGGCAATTCAAGCGCCTTGGACAAGTATGTTGGTGAAAACCTGGTAAACAGGCGCCAACATAGTAAACTGGGCTATTTATCTATTCAGTTGTCCTTTCAGCTACCGTCCTCTTCCTCCATCCATAACAAATCTCCCAGCAGTTCCATCTCCCCTATCCTCCAAGCATTCGGCTTCCATCTTCCTCCAACCCATCTGCAATCCATATCCTATTCCAAAGCTTTGTACCATATCTTGTACCATATCCATTTCCCTTTCTTGTACAGCACTTTCCTCCCTGTATTTATCCTTCTTGTCTCTGTCCTAGTGAGAGTCCCGCCGAGTGTGATCTTCCTATCCCCAATCCTGAGCTTCTGTACATATCCCTTGTGCATATCGTTCCTCCTTGTTGTACATAACCTTTGTCCGTCCTGCAGCAGCATTTGATCAAATATCTTGTCCCATCCCCAGCCTCAGAAAATTTGTAGTCCCACTCAGGCCTTGTGCTTCAGCAACATCAATTGATGACTTATCCTTGCTCATCCTGATTATTCCTTGAACTTCAGCTTTTTGCCAGCGAACAACTACACTTATTCTCTCACCAACCCATGGGTCCTTGAGGATATATCGTTCCTCCTGTCTGACCTAATCTTCCATCCTGGTCCTTGAGGATATATCGTTCCTCCTGTCCGACCAATCTTCCCACCATCAATCAAACCTAATCTCTCTCCTTGGCAAAGGATGTCTTTTTGGAGTTATCATTTTGATCTTGGATTTTTTGTCCTTTGAGTCTTGTTAATCTTTTTGGCTTCTCTTTATCCCACCAGGGTGACCACGATTCTTTATATCACGGTGTGCTGCGTGTGCGGATAATCTGGGGCAAGGTCTTTTGATCTTTCGCTTCTGCCTGTGAGTCAGTTGTGTGTTTGTGGTTCCTTCAGCATCGAATCCGCCATGTCGCCTCTGCGCTTCATGTGTGATGTTGGGGCAACCCTGTGTGTTTGTTTAGCGTCAGTCCTCGTCAGTCCTTTGCGACGTTGTTGACAGGCCTCGTGATCCCAGTATCTTTGGCAGGTCTCTAACATAACTATATTAAATCTAGGTTGTGCACTCCCATTTGCACTTGGAGCTATCTGGTCCCTTGCATTTATCATATAGATTAATCTTGCATCTTTACATATAGCTGCATCTTGCATCGTGCATTTCCATCTCATCTTGCATTCACCCATCTTTGCTCTTGGAAGCTTGGTAATTTATCTCCCCTGCTTCCTCAGTCGTTCCTTCTCTGTTTCCTTTCGAGAAAATTCCACAATGTTTACTCCTTGCGTTATTTTCTCGAGGGGGCACGATCCCTTATTCCTCTAAATTCTAACCTGGGGCATCTTATTTTCTTGTCTTTGAAGCCATGCCACTTGCGGCATCACATCAAAGAGGGGCAAAATGTAGACACCTAAAAATCCTTTAGAAAATAAAATATTTTTATTTTTTGAAAAATCTCTGATGACATCATCATTTATTAATTAATTAATTATTTAATTAATTTATTTATTTTTATGTCATTAAATCCCTTTTTCTTAATTAAAAATATTTAATTAAGAAATCCCTCCCAAAAATGTTTAAATCTTATTTAAACATTAATCCCCTATTTATTAATTATTTTAATTAATAAATTGACCAAAAATCCCCCAAAAAAATAATTTATTTATTTTTTGACCAAAACTTGGCCAATTTTCTTAAGACCACTAACCTCTTCCAAAATCTTCTAATCCCTTCTTAATTTCGATTAAAAGGCTAATCCCATCTTTTCTAACCCTAATCTCAACTCAAAATATTTAATTAAGATTAAATATTTAATTTTCATATTTATTGAAAATATTTCAATAAATTTTTCCAAACTTAAGCTTTTGGAATGAATAAACTTTTATTCCATAAAACCTAGGAGAATTCTAGACTCTTCTAGAAACTTCTCAACCCAACCTCTTCACCCATCCTAATCCTAAAATCCCCTAATCCTAATCCTAATCCCCTTTCTAATCTTGTCACATTCCATTAGCAAAAGGTTTACCAAAACTTATGCTAACCTCCTCTTAGTCATCCTCCTTAGTCAACAAAGATGGCCACCTCTTGGCCACCTCTTGCAAATGCATTTAAGGATGCATTTAAGCCTTCCTTATCTTTCTTACATGCATTCATTATGCATTTAAGACCTTCTTATCCCTTCCTTGCCACCTCTTGGCCTTGGGCACATTTACCAAATTGTGCACGTCCTCAAACTTTCAACTCAATCCTCCCTTGACACTTGTCAGGACACTTGTCCTTGACTCAACCCTAACCTTAGCCCTAACTCTGACTCATCCTTTTTAACCAAGCCCTTCCCTTTTCCTATAAATACCCTCACTTCCTAAGGCAAATCATCTTTCAACTCTCAAACTCAATAGCAAAGTTATAATGCCATTTTCATTCTAGCATAAGCATAAACTCATCATTTTAGATCATTTTCAAGCTTAAATCACATTTAAATTAGCTTAATTGGATTAACATAGATTCATTTCTTGTTTAATCAATCTTAGTTCATCTTTTAGCTTTGCATATTTGTGTGTTCTTGAGGCCTTTGAGGCAAAATAGGTTCCTCATACCTATTTTGTGTCATTTTGGGTCTTCTTGATCCTCAAATCATCCTATTTGCATGCTCCAAGTGCTTGAGTTTGCACACCCACATCCATTTATATCCAAGCATATCAAACGGTGCATGGGCGCATCCGTTTTAGGCTTAAACTGAGGTGGCTTTGATTTTAGTTTGTTTACCATTAAATTTGATTTGATAATATGCTATGACGTTTGTTTGTCTTTGGCCTTCAAAACAGGTTTAGGTGCACGCTCAAATCCTAATCTACACATATATTATAAATTTTTAATATTATTATTATTATTATAAAACTCTAACATACATTATAAAATTTTAATATTAGTGTTATTATTTAAATTATGTTTTGACCTTAATCCAAAACATTTGTATGCCTTACTTTTTGTGGAATAACCAAGGAAATTTCCTTCATCACTTCTAGGATCAAATTTGCCTAGTTTGTCATCCCTTTTTATATAGTATTTACTACCAAATATTCTAAAGTATTTGACTGTAGGAACATGACCAAACCATAACTCATATGAAACCTTGCCAAGTGTGATTTGAACTTGATTCAATGTGTAGAATGCAATATTGACTGCTTTTCTCCAATGCATCTATGGCACCTTACCTTCAAGAATCATTGTCCTTGCAGTATCAAGAATAGTTATGTTTATTCTTTCTAATATCCCATTTTTCTATGGAGTCCTTGGTGCAAAAATCTGTCTGTAGATCCCATGCTCTTCAGAATATGCATTAAATTTATTTTATGTAAATTGTCCACCTCTGTCATATCTTAGGCATTTTATCTTCAAACCTTATTCATTCTTAACTTTTGCCTTGTAGATCTCAAATTTGTCAAAATCTTCTAATTTTTCTTTAAGAAAGGCAACCCACATCATTCTTGAGTAATCATTAACAAAAATCATAAAGTACCTTTCACCATAGTATGACCTTTTGTTTGTAGCACCACAGAGATTTGTATGAACCGGATTCAATCTCCCTTTTGTAGAATAAGTCTTTCCTTGAAAACCAGTCCTTGTTTGTTTTCCCATAACACACTCTATGCACATCATGTTAGTAGGTTTTAAAATTTTAGGAAAATCTCTAACTGCATTAGTGTTACTGATCTTCACAATATTATCAAAATTTATATGAAAAAACCTCTTATGCCACAACCAAATGTCATCCATCTTCACAAAAAAATAAGTTACTTTTGTTAAGTTCAGCTGAAACACATTACCTCTTGTCTTTGTACCTAATGTGATCAAGTTCCCTGATTGATCTTTGATAGTGCATTTTCCATCCTTGAATTGCAGATGATATCCCTTCTCAACAAGCTATCCAACACTCAAACGATTATGTTTTAGTCCATCAACAAACAATACATCATCAATGTTAGTTTTACCATCAAGAGTTATAGATCCTCTCCCTATGATCAAGTGAGGAGTACTATCTCCAAATTTGACTATACCTCCATCATATTTATCAAGTTATACAAATTTGTCATTATCACCTATCATATGATGTGAATAGCCACTGTCTATGATCCATTCTAATTTATTTTCTACATGAGAGACCAAAAAATTTTCTTCATGAATAGGAATCTCATATTTGATAACAATAAACCCAATCTCATCATCACTTTTTATTGATTCATCATTAGAAGCTCCATCACTAGCATAATAACATTCTTTTGGATATATGGATTTGTATGGTTTAGGTTTATACTTAGGAACTCTAGTAGGACATTTGGAAGTGAAATGACCTATCTTATTACATGAAAAAAATTTCAAAGGTAATTTTCCTTCATACTTAACTTTACCTTTGTTATCTCTTTTGGCGACCAAAGCAAGTAGATCATCCAATTTTCTTTCTTCTTCTTCTATCTCTACACATTCCTTAGCATATTCTCCAAGACTAACATAGTTAAAATTTCTACCAGTACTTACATCATTCTTTATTATCTTCTTATCCTTATGAACAATGGATTTAAATGCATATTCTACTTTAGGTAAAGCATCTTGTAATCTTAAATTTTCAAATGAAGATAACTTACCAAGCAAAGATCCTTTGTAAACCCCTTTGTGAGTAGTATAATCTCCTTAATTGACTAGACCTTGGTGTCATATGTTGGTGTCAAGGATCTCATAATCTTTGCAATGATTTCATCTTCTATAATTTTTCCTCTTTAATTTTTGATTCCATTAACAACCTTTTCATGAAAGCTTCCCCCCACGTCCCTAATGAGAAGAAGAAAATATTTGATTATGAAAAAAGAAAAAATTGAATCGATGGTAAGATTTTGGTTACCCTCTGAACATATGATATGATAATCTCATCTTCTTGCATCCTCATGCTCTCTAACTTTTCTTTCCAACTTTTCAACTTGGCATGTTTGGTGTATTTGTCTCATTCATATAATGCTTCCAATTTTGTCCAGATCTCATGTGTTGATTCAAGCTCCTTAACCTTTGTAAACTCTGCCTCTGAAAGTGGACTGATTAATTCTTCTCTAGTGAAAATATTGTAAGTGTATTCCTTTTTTCCAGTCTCAATACTAGATTCTATCTCATTCTATATCTTGATGTTAGACTAGTTCTTTGTAATAATCTAATATTTAATTCCTAAGTAGATCAAATGAGTCATCTTGTTCATCTAGTTGTCAAATTTTTCACTATCAAACTTTGGATTGTCCTTCCCATAACTCACCATTTTGGATCTCCTCAAATGATTAAGCTTTATCCAAGAGGACCAAAATATATTATACCAATTGTTAGGAATAACAATCCACACAATACAGCTAAGAGGGGGGGTGAATCAGTTGTGTGTAATAATTATAAACTTTAAATTTTTTATCTGATTAGCAATTAAACATAGAACAATACTAATCAAGATGAACAATGTAAGTGTCAACACCTTAAAAAACAATTTTTTGTTCTCAAGGAAAACCCTATTAAGGGAAAAACCTCGATGGGAATGATACCCACTAGATCATGCACTAGTATATAAATGTCCATGTTAGGAGACCTAATCATATTAGCAGTTGATACAAACCATCTAGCACATTTGTCCCTGTTAAAGGACAAGTGCATATCAAAGGATTGAACCCCTGTTAAAAGGTCTTTCAACTATGTTAGGAGTTGGTGAGAACAAAAGGCACACTTCCTAAGCCTGTTGCAACAAAGTGAAGGTTAAACCCTTCTTTAGGACACATTGTCCTAATACAAAATTAAGGATTTGTTATCTAATGAACTGACTGAATGACAACTTATTTTCCGTTACAGTTCCATTGAAGTACACAATGAGTGATCATAGATTCCACTCATACCTCTTTTTCTCTACTCTGACAACCAACAACAAATTCACATCTACAATCACCAAGCAACCATTTCATTCCTCACATTAGAATTCCTCTATTTATACAAGTCACAAATAATTAATTAGGTCGGTTTGTTAGAGCTTCCCCAATGCACATACAATTAAATTGACCAATTTTAAGGTACACACAGTGCCTAATACAAGTATACACCAATTAAAAACATTTAAACACATGCCAAGATCCACAATTAACGCTCGCCAATCCTTATGCACACTACACAACCCACTCAGCTCCTAAATGAAATAATGTGAAGTCCACACACTACTTCTATGAACCAATTAAGACATAAATCACATAAATTATTATATTCTAAGTCCTATTAAATGCCTTAATCTCACATACCATGATTTCAACTCGCAACCAACTTGTACTCAAAATATAGCAACTAGATTTAGGATAATCCCTATTTGTGTCCTGCAACTAGTCTTTACCAAAATAATTGTAACTCTCTGAAATCACAATATGATGCCATGAAATCTTAGACATAAGGTCCACACATACTAAACACAACAAATTTGTGCCTATTGTAATACCCCAAAAATGGGCTATAGGTTCATTAACCTCTTACATCAACAATTTGAATGAAATCGACATCAAAGTCCTAACCAAAGGCACATATGCACATCAGTTTATCAAAAATTGATTATCTTAATTCTGCATCAAGGAATATTCCTTGAATATTCCTAATTATCCTAATTATATTTAATTAAATATTATTTGGTGATAAATCATATTTATCCTAAAGTTTGATTAATTGAATATTCTAAATATTTAATTAATCAGATTTAATTATGCCACTTAATTATTTAATTAGATTTAATTATATTTATTCCTAAATTATATTTTTATTTTTATTTTGATGAATAGAGGCCTTCACTATTAATAATAAATATTAAAGTATAATATTCACAAAAAAAGGGGCCAGGGGAATGAATCACCCCACAAGTTCACATGGCACTAAGGCTGAAAACAAACAACTATTCATCAAAAAAAACTATAAAACTAGAAACCCTCAAGCTGCGAGAGCAGTAGCAGAAGAGGGAGGAGGATCTTTGTCATCCAGATTGCCCCAGACATTGGGCAGAGGAGCCTAATCAGGGATGGCCCAGCTATCTTCAGGATCTTTCTCAACTTCTCCTTCCTCCCGCCTGGGCGAAATAGCCAGCACTAGGCGAGGGAACTTTCCTTGATTAATAGGAGCAGAGGCTGAAGGCCAAGCAAAAGCAGCAATAGTGGAAGCAAGCATAGGAGGCCACCTAGAACCCACATCCCTCTGAAGAGGAGGTGAGGCAAAATGGTGATGCCACCATCATGGAGTCCTAGGGTGTCTGGCAGAGGAACTCCAGCTACGACGTCAGCCCCGGGGTGGAATACGGTCAGCTGAGAGAGAATCTGGAGGAACTCGGGCAATAGTGCAAGGGGCGTTGCCCTAGTGCTGGAGAAACTCCTGTAAGTGGGCAACCTCCAAGGCCACCTTGTCAGCTTGCACCTAGATCTGCATCATAACATTGTTACAAATACAAGCTTTATCAAAAAGAGAAACATGATTGTCCCGACAACTATGAGAAAATGGTACAGTGTTTCTATCTTTCCACAAAGTAAACAAAATTTCTAGCTGAAAAGAGTGCCATATCTGGGTGAACTGGGAAGATATTCTGGGAGTCACTGAGAAGAACCATGTGCCAAGAAAAGGGCTTTGGCCTAAAGGGAGCAAAAAAGTCATGAATCCAACTCCAGTAATTTTGAGCACAATGACAAAACCAAAAAATATGCATGACTGTCTCAGAGTGACCACAAAAGGGGCATTTAGGGTCAGGAACCCCCATATGCCTGAGCCTAGCTCCCAAGGGCAAGCCCTGGTACAACAAATACCAAGCAAAATGAGTAATTTTAGGCTCAGTAAAAGCACTCCAAATGATGCAAAATCTCCACCCCCAGCTCTTCTGAGAAGAGCAAAGGTGCCAGCGGTGATTAAGAGAGTCAATCATGGGTAAATGGGGCATAAGCCAAGAATACCCAAGCTTGGGCTTGTAGCTAGTGAATGGAGTGGTAGGATACCACTTCCAGTCTTTCCACCATGGTCTGACAGACTAAATTCCCAACTTGTGTAAGAGGTGAGGCAGAATGGTAGAAACTAGCAAGTCAAAAGTCTGACGATCTGGGCGGATGAGCCGAAATTGAACACGAAGATCATCCTAGGATCAGAGACTCATGGTGGCTCTGGAGAAGATATCCTTAGGGGTTTGAATGCCATGCTTATGAAACCAAAGAGCACTAACCCCTTGAATTCTGGCAAGAGGAATCCCTTGCTAGGCAAAAAGAGGAGACCACCAAATGTTATGTTGGTTGAAAGAAAGACCATCCTAAAATCCATTCCTAGCCCACTGAAGCCAAGGCTTGACAAACTCCCAAGCTTTCCAAATAATTTTGGCGATAAAAGTACCCTGGATCTGGACAGGCTCCCTCATAACCAGCAGGGTTTGAAAGTCAATCCCCTTCCAAGCCGGCTTGTGAAGAGGAAATCCTGAAGAAATGCACTGACGAAGCAAAATTTTCCAAGATTCCTCACCAGTGAGGCACCGCACAACCCACTTGGCACAAAGGGCATGCCCTTGCTTCTGGGTATCAATTAATCCAAGCCTTCTAGAGGACTTTGGAAGACAAAAAAAGTCCCAGGTAACTCTGTGAAAGCCCTGGTGATCAATGCTAGAGGCCCAGAGAAAATCCTGAAGAAGTTTCTTGAGTCATTTGTAAGAAGCTTTGGAAGGGCCAACATGAAGAGTAGTAAACATGCATAGTGGCCAAAACTTTGGAGGAGACTTGGAATTTTCCTGTGAGAGAGAGCGGCTTCATGATCCAGTAGGTAAGCTTTTTTTCAATTTTAGTAAGCACTGCATTCCATAGATTAGTAGGATTGCCTTGAAAAGCAAAGGGGATACCCAAGAACTGGAATATCTCCCCATGTTGAATTCTTGTCCAGCCAAATTGAGAGAGCCAGGCAGGTTTAGGAAGAGCTGACTGTCTATAACATAGGGTTTTATGCCACTGGATGGCTGAGCTAGAAGCCAAGCAAAAAGTGTTTAAACACTGCAAGGTTGCCTTGATATTCTCTTCATCCTCCACCAGAGTGAGGAAAGAATCATCGGCAAAATGGCCATTAACAAGTTGTTGAGAGGAATCCGGCAAGGAGATTCCCCTAACAGTTCCCATGGAAATGGAGTGAGCTAGCAAATAGCCAAACCCTTCAGCCACTAGCATGTAAAGAGCAGGAGCTAGAGGGAAACCCTGTCGAATGGAATGAAAAATCCCAAAGGTGGAGGACTAGTGGCCATTGATGGTAATGCAGGCAGAGGCATTATTGAAGAGCATCTGCACAGATTGAAGAAATCTTGGGCTGAAACCCATAGCGTGAAGCATCGCAAGGATAAAAGACCATTCAATACGATCATAAGCTTTAGCAAAATCAATTTTGAGAAAAAGGGCTTTTTGGTGAGACTTACGAGCCCATTCCATACCTTCCCAAATAGCAATGATGTTGTTAAGAATAAATCTTGACTTAATAAACCCTGTTTGCTCAGGCTGAACAATTTGCAGAAGCATGTGTCAGATCTTGAGAGCCAACGCTTTCACAATGATCTTGTAGGAGACATTAAGCAAAGTGATGGGTCACCAGTTGCAAATATCTTCAGGATCCCTAGCTTTGGGAATGAACTTGATATTCCCCTGGTTGATGATATCCCCAAGAGACTAGGTTTGAAAGGCTTCCAGGTAAACCTGGTGAAGATCCGGACCAATGGCATCCCAAAGGGTTTTGTAAAACTTACAGAGAAAGCCATCACAACTAGGGGCTTTATAATCAGCCATGGTGAACACAGCTTCATGAAGATCCTGCAAGGAAAGCAGTTGGTCACAAAAGACCCGCTAAGCAGGGGAGACACACTGAGGAACCACCGCGATGCAATCTGTGAGAGCTTTCTCGCTAGCAAGGGAGTGGCCCTGAGTAGCAAAGACTTGTTCATAGTGGTGAACAAATGTGAGGCCAGAGGGCAGTAAAAAATTCTTTAGAGACTTGGTCTCCAACCTTTAACTAGTGCAGCCGAGCTTTGATCTGGGCTCCTCTAGTAGCATGGTTATTAGCCACTTGCTTCTGGTGATGTAACTTGGCAAGATTGACCTGCAACTCTGGATTGAATAGGTTCTGAGCTAAGGCTTCGATGGCAACATGCAAAGCTTTGGTATTGGCATCATGGGCTCTGCAATGATAGTTGGCCAATTGCCTACCATAAATGTGTAGGAAATGAGTCGTACGCCTAATGGTGTCATTCCACCATTGAATCCAACCAGTCAAGTGGGTGGGTCTAGGCTCCAAGTTCCAAACCCGATGAATGTGAGCCACAGTGGAAGGATGATGAAGGATAGAAGTATTAAAGTAAAATTGTGTGGTGGGAGGCCTAGCCTTAGCTGTCTGCCAAACAATATTAAAGTGGATGGGATAGTGGTTTGACAAGGTCACATCAACAAGAGGAAGGATAGGAAGGGCTTGCTTTTTAGAGAAGGAAAAAAAAGATTGAGCTGAGATCATGGCATGATCAAGCCATTTATGAATTATGTCAGAAGAAGCCCTGAAATTAGACCAAGTGTGCCAGGCCCCATCAGAATGGTGGTGGCCCACATTGGGATCAAAAAGCCCTAATTTATTATGCATGTAGTACCAGGCTTCTCTTTCACCAGCTGTCCATTGAAATGGTACAAAACCATCCTTGTCAGCTGTAATCTCCACCATATTGAAGTCCCCACAAACAAGCCAAGTTGTAGGTGGCAAAGAATCTGCAAGCCAACGCCACAGGTGAGATCTTTCAACAGCATCATTGGGAGCATCAACATTAGCTATGCTAAAGGAATGATTCTCAATGATGAAAGTGGCCCAAACCACTCGTTGCATGGGATTAGAACCATGGCTAACCAGTAGAGAATGCCAATGAGGAGAGAGGAGAGTAACAACTCTGCCTCGGCCAGCCTTGTGCTAGGAACAAAGAGCAAGGCTCTTAGGCCAAATAACTTTACAAGAAGCATCAAGCATGAAACCAGAAATCTTAAATTCCTGGAGGCAAAAAACATCTAGATGACAAATCTTCTTACGAAAATCCCTGACAGAATATTTCCTATGTAGGTCTATCAACCCACGAACATTCCATGAGATGTACTTCATGGAATAACAATGTCATCCATTCCATCCTTGTCCCCAAGGGAGTCAAAATTGTTAGACAAATATCCTGGAGTAAAACTAGACCCAAAAAAATCTAGAGTAGTATGACGACGTTTGTCTTGCATGCCATTGAATTTAGCCTTGGCACGCCTAGAAGGGCTATGAGAGCGGAAAAAAGAGCCAGAGGCAACAATTTCAACAGTCGTTGGAGGCATGCTGGCTGTAGGAGTAGAAACTTGGGTGGTGAAAACATTTTGCCCCTGCTCAACAAGGTTTGAAGCTTCGATAATAGGGGTTTGCAAAGAAATCATGTTATCAACGGGTGACGAATGGGAGACGGGAGCCGAAAAAAGCTACTTGTGGGGCTTGTTGCGGTGATTGACAGTGACCCATTCATCTTTTTTGCCATCTTCCTTTTTTCCAGCCTCAACCGGCTGTGAACTAGTATCCTCGGGAGGAGGCTTGGTATGAGGCACTACCAAAGGGCAGTCCTTAATCTTATGCTCCGCAGATTGACACCAATAGCAAGTATTGGGGAAATTAAGATAGAGCACCTTTTGGGTGAAGGTGGTATCACCAACCTGAATCTCTATGGATTCTTTGAGGTCCCTAGAAAGGTCAACCTCAATACAGAGCCTCTTGTGAGGGCACAGATTAAGAAAACGTTCATGCTTGAGACATATAACCCTACCAAGCTTCTGTGCTATGGCTTGCATGAAAGGCCAACAAGGTAAGGGAAGACCAGGGAACTTGACCCACACTGGGACCTTGAGCTTCTTGTCATCAGAGACAGAGAAGTCATGAGACCAGCATTGGAAAATTAACAATGAGGCCCTGATATTCCAGGGACCTTTGGCAAAGATAGCATCCACATGGGATGGGTCAGAAAAGCGAAAAAGGGAAAAACCTTTGTTAAGGCTCTGAATGCCTTCCAGGTGGATTCCATGAGGATTCCAGTTCTTCACAACCCAGTCCTTGAGAACATGTTCAAGGGGGTTGCGACCCCAAATTATATTATTTAATTTTGACAATAAATCAAAAATCTTGTCAAAAATTGATTAAATTTTTATTTAATTGATTTAAAATCAAAGTTGTCAAATTTAATGATTTAATTGGAATAAATTTTGATTTAATAATTGATTAACCCATAAATCAATTGTTTTAATTCAAAATCAGTTAAGTGGAAAATAAATCACTTTATTTATTAAATTAATTCATATTAAATCATGCACATTCAGACAAGCAGTTAACTTTAAATCAACTTTCAATTTCAATTTGTTAACTTTCTAAACTCAACATCTGATGATGAGTTGAAAAAAAGAACTAAACTCTATTTTGAGATAAAAACTGCTTTTGCATGATTTTGTGAGTTTATTTATTCTTAATTTCTTGTTAACTCAAAAATCAACTTGAGTTTATCAAGAGTGATTTATGGATTTTCTCAATGCATCCTCAAGCCCTGGATTTCTATAAAATTAAGGCTTGGCTCTTCACAAATTATCTCTCGAATTTGCACAATTACTTTGGCAAAATTGCATCCAAAGAATCAAGCTTTTGCGAATAGGTGACTTTGTGAGATCATTCATAGTTTTTCATAGCTTTGCATAGTTTTTCATATGAATTCATATCATTTTTAGAATAATCTACATATCATTTCAATTCAATCCTAGATTAGATTCATACAATTTTTTATCTTATTGCATAAAAAATCCAAAAAAATAGATTAATCTGCATTCATTCGACATTCATCTTTTAGCATTAAATCCTTCATTTAGGTGTTGCATTGTCACTAATCTCAGTCTAATCTGAGAATACCATACTCACACCTACTAGAAGGTAGTAAATCGCCTGGTTAGCTTAGTTTCATTTATTTGCAGATTTTGATTTTGCTAACCTCTAATATTTTACTCAAGTGTTGTGTTTGCAGCTAGGTACAATTTTCACACACATTTCTAGCACTCACCGTGGGGCCTTGAAATGAGTTTTAATTTCATTTCTAACAATTTCTATCAATTTTTTGTCATTTTCTGGCCAAAACTGTGATCTTTATTTTCTGTCTGTACATTTTTCGTATGATTTTTGCCACAAAGTCGTGCCAGGATCCCCTGACTATCGTACGACAGTCGGTGCTTTTGAGACTTGTATCAGTTGTTACACATTGTCGTTTGGAAGCTACTTTGTCATGTGCATAGAGACCCACTATCGTATCAGGTCTAGATTATTGTACGGGAGGTAACTAATTGTTGTATGAGTTTTGGCATCAGAATTCAATTGTCGTTTGAGATTTTCAGGCAGTTTTCTAGATTTGGTTTTTGGATTTGGACTAACAGCTAACCCTAAGAATTGAGATATTTTATTTCTGATTGGTATTTGTTGATTCTAATTGGAAAAGTGCAACAAAAATTGCAAAACAAGTAAAATCTACTAAGCGCATTGTGAGGAACTCAAGTATTCTGTTGCATCTGATAACACTTCATTTTGGGACATAAAATGAACTCTCACATGTCAATCTTGTGTGACTTTTCCTACTTTTGTACCATAGACTTCAGTTTTGGGCTATAAAATGAATATAGATTTGCTTTTTGCATATTTGTTACACATAGTAAATATGCCCTATGAACACTATTTGCAGATGATCTTGAGAGAGTGGGCTTCATTCACTTGTTTTGCATGCAAAGCTCTTCTTGACGATAGATCCCCTTGTAGGTAGGGAGGTTACTATGATTATCTCACATTCTACTTGGTTTGGTCCTCAAATTTGATCGATATGTTCTCTCTTGGTCCCTCTTAGAGAGCTCGGTAGATATTGTTGTTGACATCACAAGCCTTGGTGAGATAATTTCAGTCTTAGCATGTCGGATTGATCTATTTTCTATGGGTGGGTAAAAGTGATAAGGCTAGAGGATTATGCTCTACTCCCTTTTTGGGTAGTATCAAAAACTCAAATCCTTGGATTTGGACCAAGTCCCCATGTGGTATCTTTTGTGAGTCACCTTTAGAGAGGGCTAACCGTAGTGGACATTCCCTTTATTGGGTCAACCAAATGGATGGAACCTCAAGTGGTAATAGCCATTTTCACTGTAGTAGCAACAGCTGCTATATAAATATCTATGTGGAAGAAATCTCCACAAGTGTGGTCTCTTGTTAGGCTGTCAGATCTCCCTAGTAGCTCCTGATTGATTAAATTCTCAGACTGTGTCAAAACCCTAGTCCACCTAGATTGGATTTCACCCTCTTGAGATCACAAAATTTGCAGTCAAACCATTACTAAACACCTTAGCGAGGCCAATTTTTTCATTTTCTAGGACTATGTACGTTATTGAAAAACTTTTGAGAACATACACAAGTAGCATTCCTAGGGATTAGCACAATAAGTCACTATTGCTTATTCATGTGCAAGGGTTCTTTTGACCTTGTTCATTGTTTTGAGATGATTGATTACTTCCCTTTGCTTGTTATTCTATGTGTTTTCTATCTACTTGGTCCTTTGGAAACGAACAATCCTAAACTGTTACATGAATCTGCAAACCTAGACAGAGAAAATCTTACAAACAAACTGATTCTAAAAACTAAAAAATTGCAAAATCTAAAGCAAAATTCCTTTCTGGAGTCCAAAAGTCATCCCACAGTCTCAGAAAGTCATACAAGTTTTGCCAAAAGTCATATCAGAACCCCCAGATTGTCGTACGAGAGCTTGTATATTATCGTACAAGTTTTGTCAGGAAAAGTTAAAGAAAATCAAACCCTAGTGTCAACTGTCATACGAGTCTTGTCAATTGTCATGCCAGAGCTTATCTAGACTCGTATGAGCCTAGAGAAACTCATATGAGAATTTTGAAAAATTGCCAAAAACTTGCCAAAATTTTCAGAAATCTAGTTTTTACAGCCTAATTCCAGATTCTGTCAAAAAATTCACTGTGTTAGGAACAGAGCAGAAACCAAAAGAATCCAATTATTTTCCAAAAAGTGGTCTCTTGAGTCTAATCTAGCCCTCTGATCTATCGATTTGAATCTTTTCCATCTTGTGTCGAAACCTTGTCAATCATCTTCAATTCAATCTTCATCAAAAATAGCTAAGTGTTGCGAGCTCGTGTCCACCATCTTTTGGGCGTCTACCCATACCTCTAGGGCATAGTATCCTTCATTTATGTCCAATCTATCTTCAATCAATCCAATCTTGACAAGGTTGTGTCATTCAATCTTTTTGAATCAGGTCATTCTTCAGTTGTCTTGATCTTGCTCTTTTGCTTCACTCAAAGTTAATGGTGGAGACTAGAGCTTCCTTACAAAGAAAACAAGGAGAACAACACAAATTATCTTCAGCAACATCTTTTGTGATTGCTTGGACATTTCATCAACCCTACAACATAAATCTCTTTGGATAAGATGTTCTTGGCCATCTTTTCTTGAATGGTGGTTACGTCACCCCTCCTGCATCGATTCATGCAAGTCATCAACTGACAACACCTAAATAAATTCCCAGCAGTCCTCACAATAGCATTATGTCTCAAGGTGGAGCAAACCAAGGCTCCCAAGGACACTAATCTCAACATGGTGCAGATCAAGAACCCACACCTTCCAAAATTGCCCAATATCAAAACAATGATAACTTCAAAAAAATGATGAGGCATTTATTGCATGAAGAGAAAGAGGCATACTTCCTAGAATTAGCCCAACAAGGAGCTAAACTTCCTCCAAACTTTAATGTCAAAGATATCGTTACTCAAGAGGAATAAACTCCTATAATAGCCATGATGAAATAGATGCATTCCATGCAAGTCAAGCTCAACAAACTCAAAAAAGAGAAGGAACCTAAAGATTTCTCAATGGAGGCTCTATGTCCTTTTCCATTTGATAAAGACTTGTACATGCCACCATTCCTAAAGAGAGTGGAAATTCCTAAATATGACAAGTACGATGGAAACTCTGACCCTCAAGACCATGTCATAGAATTTTGTACTCAATTCATGGAGTTCATGCATGAACCAACCTACCTAATGTGTCTTTTCCCTTGATCTCTGGGAGGAGCAACCATTTATTGGTTCTCAAAAATGCCTCCAACAATCAAAACTTTTGAGGAGTTAATCAATCTATTCTATCAACAATACTCCTACAACATCAAACATCCGATCACCATGATCAACATTTGTAATCTGAAACAATACCCAAGAGAACCATTCCTAATTTTCCTCAAATGGTGGAGGAAGAAGTTTTCTCTATATGCTAGACCCATTCCAGAAACAGAGAAGCTAGAAATTTTCATCAACAATCTTGTTCCAGAAATCAACTCGTATGAGAATTTCAAAAAATTGCCAGAAACTTGCCAAAATTTTCAGAAATCTAGTTTTTACAGCCTAATTCCAAATTTTGTCAAAAAATTCACTATGTCAGGAATAGAGCAGAAACCAGAAGAATCCAATTATTTTCCAAAAAGTGGTCTCTTGAGTCTAATCTATCAATTTGAATCTTTTCCATCTTGTGTCAAAACCTTGTCAATCATCTTCAATTCAATCTTCATCAAAAATGGCTAAGTGTTGCGAGCTTGTGTTCGCCATCTTTTGGGTGTCTACCCCTACCTCTAGGGCATAGTATCCTTCATTTACATCCAATCTATCTTCAATCAATCCAATCTTGACAAGGTTGTGTCATTCGATCTTTTTGAATAAGGTCATTCTTTAGTTGTCTTGGTCTTGCTCTTTTGCTTCACTCAAAGTTAATGGTGGAGACTAGAGATTCCTCACAAAGAAAACAAGGAGAACAACACAAATTCTCTCCAGCAGCATCTTTTGTGATTGCTTGGAT
Organism: Chamaecyparis obtusa; assembly: GCA_027943335.1. Classification (NCBI taxonomy): domain Eukaryota; kingdom Viridiplantae; phylum Streptophyta; class Pinopsida; order Cupressales; family Cupressaceae; genus Chamaecyparis; species Chamaecyparis obtusa. The sequence continues at coordinate 852,718 of BSBK01006347.1, read as the reverse complement.
ATTTCATCAACCCTACGACATAAATCTCTTTGGAGAAGATGCTCTTGGCCATCTTTTCTTGAAAGGTGGTTACGTCACCCCTCCTGCATCGATTCACGTAGGTCATCAACTGACAACACCTAAATAGATTCCCAACAGTCCTCACAACAACACTATGTCTCAAGGTGGAGCAAACCAAAGCTCCTGAGGACACCAATCTCAACATGGTGCAGATCAAGAACCCACACCTTCCAAAATTGCCCAATATCAAAACAATGATAACTTCAAAAAAATGATGAGGCATTTATTGCATGAAGAGAAAGAGGCATACTTCCTAGAATTAGCCCAACAAGGAGCTAAACTTCCTCCAAACTTTAATGTCAAAGATATCGTTACTCAAGAGGAATAAACTCCTATCACATCCATGATGAAATAGATGCATTCCATGCAAGTCAAGCTCAACAAACTCAAAAAAGAGAAGGAACCTAAAGAGTTCTCCATGGAGGCTCTATGTCCTTTTCCATTTGATAAAGACTTGTACATGCCACCATTCCCGAAGAGAGTGGAAATGCCTAAATATGACAAGTACGATGGAAACTCTAACCCTCAAGACCGTGTCATAGAATTTTGTACTCAATCCATGGAGTTCATGCATGAACCAACCTACCTAATGCATCTTTTCCCTCGATCTCTGGGATGAGCAGCCATTCATTGGTTCTCAAAAATGCCTCCAACAATCAAAACTCTTGAGGAGTTAATCAAGCTATTCTATCAACAATACTCCTAAAACATCAAACATTTGGTCACCATGATCGACATTTGTAATCTAAAACAATACCCAGGAGAACCATTCCTGACTTTCCTCAAACAGTGGAGGAAGAAGTTTTCTCTATATGCTAGACCCATTCCAAAAATAGAGAAGCTAGAAATTTTCATCAACAATCTTGTTCCAGAAATCAACTACCCTTTACAAATGCAAGATCACACATCCTTTGATAAGATGGTAGATAATGCAATCAAAATTGAGAAATTCCTTATGAAAAAAGGAGACATATCACTCCAAAAGGAGAAGTATAAATCTGGATCTAGTTCCAAAGACAAGAACAAAAATTGGAACAATAATAAAGGCATCGTCACGAATGGCATTGTTGAAAATGTTTGTAGCCCATCTAAGGTACCCACTTTCAATCTTACTATTGGTACTCAAGCCATCAAAGCCTCAGAGGTAAAAGTGACGAAATCAAACAAGAAGCCATCTGACTACAAACCTTGGGCTACAGATCCTAAACGCAAGTTTACTCCTCTTGGAGAATCCTTAGAGTCTACCATGAAAACTTTTTTGGCCAACAAAATCATCACATTGCCTGAGATCTGACCATTTGATCTGGAACCTAAACCCAAATGGTGGAAAGAGACCGATTTAGATATGATTTCCATCGAAATAAGGGTCATAAAACCAATAACTACATACGCTTGAAGCATCTCATACAAGACAAAATTGATAATGGAGAAATTGTAATTGACAATCATAAGAGCAATAATGATCATATGGCATTCACGGAACCATTTTTGAAACATGGCCAAGGAGATTCATCTTCTCAGCCTAATATGGGTGCTAAAGTTAATTATGCTTACTCTGGAAACAATGCTATCATAAACATGGTGGAACCTTGCTTATCTGAACATTGCAATGTCATCACCATTGTGCGAAAAGATAGAGATAATCAATCAGAAAATGTAGTTACTCGATCACAAGCTCAGGTGCATCTACAAGGACAAAATTCAGATTCATCAAATGTCCCCAAGATGCCTTTTAATCTTTCATCTACTTCTAAACAGAGGGTTGCCTCTAAATCATCAAATTCTAAAGACATGAGACCAACATCATACAGTATTGTCCAACAACTCCAGCATACCAATGCAAAAATATCCATGTTTGAGTTGCTTTGGATATCTCCTGCTCATAGGGCTATTTTGGATAAACCTCTACTCGGTTCCAATGTTCCTGACAATCTTGATCTAGACAGATTCCAAACTATGGTTGGTCATCTGACATCACCCCAGTATATCTCCTTTTCAGGGGAAGATGACAACTCACTAAGTCATTCGCATAACCATCCCTTGCACATTGAAGTCTTGATCCAAAACTGTTGATTCAAATGTGTGTTGATAGATGGAGGTGCTGGTCTAAACATTTGTTCTTACAACTTGATCACACAACTGGGATTATTAGAAGCTGCCATTGATCCTAAAAAGAAGATAACTATCAAGGCATATGATGAACAAGAAAGATCTTCCAAAGGAACAATTATCTTACCTATCAGAATAGGTCCATTTATCAAAGACATCACATGTCAAGTTCTAGATCTACCTTTGGCTTACAACATTCTTCTAGGGAGACCCTAGATACATGAAATGTGAGCTATTCCTTCAACATACCATCAATGTGTGAAATTTTCTTATGAAGGAGTAGAGGTAACGATTCCAACGGACATATCTACGACTTGCAATGCATTGAAAGAAAGCGCTAACAAACTTGTTCCTAATAACAAAGAATCTTCCCCTAAGCAGATAGACATGGTGTCTACATCCAAGATGGAAGACATTGCACAAGAGGTCAAAATTAAAGACAATGGTATGGGAGAATACACAATGGAACCAGTTTTATCCCTCACCTCTCTCCCGTTGTCCCCAAAATCTCATGGACAACCTTCAGACAAAGTGAAACCCAATGCTAAAGCGTCCCAGGTCATATTCAATGGAAGCTTTTTCATAGAACAAGTATCTAAACAAGAGTTTGAGGAAGAAGAAGTTGTGCTTGAATGGTTATACAAGGATGAATATCAATCCCAATCAGTCCAGAAATGTGACTCCACTTCAAGCAAATTTCCTTCAAAATCATATGGACCAGGGGAAAAATTGATCACAAAAATGGAATACACAGGAAAAGGACCTCTAGGACTACAAGGAAAAGGTCTTATATCACCTCTTGACCACCGTGGCTGAACAAACAAGAATACAAAAAGTCTAGGATATCAGAAGAAGCCTTTCTATCTTAGCAGAAACTCTCCACATGTCTTAGAACATATTGAACCATCAGTAGCAATTCAACTAAAGGAAGAAAAACAACAATCTGACAGTGATGATTTGGACACCATGGATGAGCTCATTCCTTATGAGCGTTTGCCTAAAGAAATACTAGACCTCCTTAAAGACAAAGAGAAACCTAAGGAGAAGATCAATGTAGTAGAAACACAAGAACCTACTACTAAAATCAAACAAGAAGAATCAATTGAAACTATCCAAACAATTGAACAATTGGAACAGCATAGTGATTTTGAGACAGACTCTCATGAGTATGAATTCAAATTGGAATCAGAAGGAAACCCTTCTTTGGGAATCCCTAATTTCACACATATTCTCATATTTCCTAGAGGCATAGATGAGGAATCAAATGATTGTGAATGGGGAGTCATTCCAGAGGAAGATGAGCTTATCACAAAAAAACATATTGATGTTATTCACCAATATGCACCTAAACCCAATGTAAGCCTAGAGAGAAATGATGAACTTAGTGAGTCTGATCCACCTATGGCTGAAGTAGACTCCCACAATGACATTGAGCCTATTCATGAATTGAACATTTTAAGTTGTAATATCACCTTCGAACTTGAGAGTCAGTTTGGGACCAATGATGACATATCCATATCCGTAAACACCATTTCTCAATCCTTCCCCACTTTGACTATCCAACATCCCAAACTTCTTGACCAAACCTCCACAAATCCAAGCCAAGGTATCTATACCTTTCCAAATGACTATGCCCTTGCTTGCTACCTCAATGTAGTTGAGCCTATGATGACTTCCATCAGTGAACCAAGTGTTAGCATGATGGAGTCAAACATCAAGTATTTTAGTCAAAAGAATAAGAATAAAAAGAAAAAGAAAGAGTTTTGAGGGTGAAAACCACTTTGTGGAAGTCTCAAAACCTACAAAAGTAAAAATAAAAGATGTATCTGAAGGTGAAAACCTCTCTGAGGTGCCTAAGGATGAGATATTTGATGTCCTTCTGATTCATTTATAGGATAGATCTCTAGTACTGATTGAGCCCACTCAATCTATCAACTTGGTAATAATAGATGAACCATAGTTGATCCATGTCGCACAATCCTTAATAGAAGAAAAAAAGAAAACATTTACTACATTCCTAATAGAGAAGAAGATTAACTTTGCATGGAAATATTCAGATATGCCTGGATTAGATCCTGATCTTATAATGCACCATTTATCTATAGCTCCAGGAGTCAAACCTGTTAAGAAAAAATTGAGAAAGATGTATCCACATGTTGCACTCTTGGTCCAAAGCTGAATTAGAAAAACTATTGAAAGTCAGATTTATCCGAGTTATTGATTATGCAGAATGGATCTCTAACATTGTTCCAGTATCAAAATCGGACAAATCTATAAGAGTATACATAGATTTTAGAGATGTAAACAAGGCACGCCCTAAGGATGATTTTCCATTACCAAATATTGATATGATAGTGGACATGACTGCGGGCTTTGAGATGTATTCTTTAATGGATGGTTTTTCTGGATACAACCAAATAAAATTGCTCCAAAGGATCAAGAGAAAACTACTTTCACATGTGCGTGGGGTACCTTCTGTTGGAATGTCATGCCATTTGGTTTGAAGAATGCAGATGCTACATATCAACAAGCCATGACATCTATTTTTCATGATATGATGCATCAAACTAAGGAAGATTATGTTGATGATACTTTGGCAAAATCTATGATAAGATCTAAACATCTAAATGATTTGAGCAAAATACTACATTGAATGGAGAAGTTTAGTCTTAGACTAAACCCTAAGAAGTGTACTTTTGGTGTCACTTCTGGAAAGCTCTTAGGTTACATTGTTTTAAAGAAAGGTATTGAAGTAGATCCTACTAAAGTCAAATCTATCATGGAGATGCAAGCTCCTAAGAATATCAATCAAATGAGAACCCTACAAGGGAAAGTGCAATCAATTAGGCATTTCATATCTTAGCTAGCGGACATATCACAACCTTTCACAAAGACATTACATAAAGGTGTGACTTTTGCATGGAATAAGGAATGTGAAAAGAACTTTAATCATATCAAGAAATATCTATCAAAACCTCCTATTTTGATGCCTCCTATTCAAGGGAAGCCATTGATATTATATGTCTCCACCAGATACATCACTAGGGACATTGCTAGCACAACATGATGAGGACAAGAAGGAAAGAGCTATATACTATATAAGTAGAACATTGGTAGCATATGAGAAGAACTATTCAATGATTGAGAAATCTTGTCTAGCTGTGATCTTTGCATCATAGAAATTGAGACACTACATGTTAGCCCATACCACATATTTGGTAGCTAAGATTGATCCACTAAAGTACCTACTAAGCAAAGTTTCCCTCGTAGGTAGATTATCTAAATGGGTGATTCTATTAAGTGAATTCGACATTGAATATGTTGAAAGAAAAGCTATCAAAGGAAAAGTAATTACAGATCAACTAGCTGAAGCACCATTGTTTGATGATACACCAATGCAAATGGAATTCCCAGATTCATCTATCATGAATCTTTCTTCTAGAGCATGGAAGTTATTCTTTGATGGCTCCTATACACAGAATAGATCTGGAGCAAGCATATTGTTCATCACACCTCAAGGATACTCAATACCTAAAGCATTCAGAATAAAGTTTCCTTGCACAAACAATATTTTTGAATATGAAGCCCTTCTTAATGACATGAAGATAGCAATTGAATGGAGGGTAACAGAGCTACACATTCATGGAGACTCACAACTTGTCAATGATGTGTATCAAAAAAATGATGAAAAGCTAGTTCCATACAAGAGAATGATCGATGACCTTAAGAAATATTTCATATTCATCACATTTGAGTGAATTCCTAGATTGGAGAACAAAGCTACTGATGTTATGGCAATGCTATCTACTTTATTATAGCAACCCAAACATGAGCTACGCTATGAGTTCCTGGTGGAAGCACTATCTTATCCTGCATATGATTCCCTCGAAACCCGCATGATCTGCACTATTATTAGTCATGATTCATCCAGATACAAAAACCTTTTCTCCTATCTCCAAGACCAAATCATTCCCGATACCTTCAACCACCATGAGACACGATACCTTATCCATAATGCATCCCGATATGTCATCATTGGTAACGATCTGTACAAATGAGGTCTAGATGGTACACTCCTTAGATTTTTAGAATAGGAAGAGTCTCAACATGCATTAGAGGAAGTCCATGAGGGTATATGTGGATCACATTCCAATGGTTTAACACTAGCTCAAAAACTTATTAGGGCTGGGTACTATTGGCCTAAAATGGAAAAATATGCGATCAAGTTTGCTAAGAACTGTCAAAATTGTCAAGTACATGGAAACTTAATTCATGCACCAGGGAGAGATCTAATTCCCTTTACTACACAATGGCCTTTTCAACAATGGGTGTTTGATCTGATTGGAGCTATTCATCCACATTCTTCTAATGGACATAATCATATTATTACAGCTACAGACTATTTCACAAAATGGGTAGAAGCAGTTCCTTTGACTCAAGCAACCGGCAAGCAAATCTCTATATTCATTCTGAACTACATCATATGTTGGTATGGGATTCCACATTCAATAGTCATAGATAATGGTGGCTAATTCAAGAATAAAGACTTAGATGATTTATGTGCTAAATTCAAGATTACACAACATTGGTTATCCATTTACTATCCCTAAGGCAATGGACAAGTAGAGGCGTCCAATAAGAATTTATTAAAAATCTTGCATCAGACAGTTAATAAAATAGGAAGAGACAGGCATCTCATGATTAATCCAGCTCTCTAGGCCTATAGAACAAGTATCAAAATGCCCACTAGGGCTACACCATTCGCTTTAGTTTATGGGTCTAAAGCGGTACTGCCTATTGAGGTTGAAATCCAATGACTAAGAATCATAATGCATGGTCTAGTAACTGATGATGACTACAGAGTGTCTAGGTTGCAAGAACTTGAACTACTATATGAGCACAGACAAGCAGTGTATGATCATCTCAGAGTATATTAGAAAAGAATGTCTAGAGGCTACAACAAGAAAGTCAAACACAGAGAATTTCAGGTTGGCGATCTAGTCTTGAGAGAGAATCCTAAGAATTAATCACATCGAGAGCGCAAAGGGAAGTTTGAACCCAACTGGCTAGGTCCCTTTGTAATCACTACTACTTTTGGCTCTGGAGCCTATCAACTCTCAATGATTGAAGGAGAACAGCTACGAGAACCAATCAACATTCTGCATCTGAATAAATTCTATGCCTAAACCATTTAGTCTATGTAAAATGTCCTGAAAAAATTATAAAAATTAGAAGAAAAAGTCCTAAAAAAATGAACATCTTGGTGAAAACCTAGCAATAGGCACCTTGATGTATCACAAAAAAATCAAAAAATATCAAAAGTACAAAAAATTGAAAAAAAAATGAAAAATACAAAAAAATGAGAAAAATAAAAAGTGCCTTGGTGAAAACCTGGAAATAGGCGCCTTGGTAGCAAAAATAGAATCTCTGCCAAGATGGTGAAAACCCAGAAAATGGGTGCCACTTGTTCAAAATGCTCCATCTATCAGTGCAATCTTGGTCTTTCCTCTCTTTTAGTCTTGCTTTATTTTGTACATATCTCTTGGTTTGCTTTTGCATCCTATTTTCAATAAAGTCAGTCTATACACCAATCTGCAAAAGCATTTGTATCCTATCAATGTTCAAACTTAGGGGCAATCAAAGTCATATCCTATAGTCCTTAGTACCTCAGACATGTCATATCTAGTTAGAGTCCTTTGAAGCTTCATCCGAGTCTATATGTCTGTCTCCTTACCAGAAAGGATTTTGTATCTACAACAACACAAACAAACATCAACAAACTGAAAACATTCTATGCTTTGCATGCTTTTATCTCCTTGTATGCTTACTGATTCACATTAAGATTTTTGCTTATTCTATCCTCTCGAGCTCTTTGATGATGTCCTTTGTTGGATTTAGAGAGTGATGACTGGGGGCATAATCTTTTCTTTGTTTTCTGCTTTGAGTGAAAATCTAACAACTTTGGAAAGTCTGGATTGAAATGGCATCCATCTGTAAGAGCCTCCATCACATATTGGATGGCCATGAGTACCTCGACCATTGATACCTAGATAATTCAAGGAAGTTTGATCTAACTATTGTCTTTTTGAGTGAATTCTTACTCCTACTATGAAACGTGATCTTGCCTAAGGATGTGAATGATAAAGGGTCACTACAGGAAATTCACAATGGATTCAGAATGATCTCTTGATTGCTTGATGTGTTTCAACCACAAGGCATATTCAGGTCATCACGACATCTATGTTTTGATGCTTATACAAATTGCTATATCAAAATGGACATGATATTCAGGTCATCCTGGTGTTTGTGCCCTGGTGCTTATATCTAATCCGACATTCCGAAAACAAAATCAATATTCATATGTCCATGGTTGTATAGCCAGTGGGTGTTGTATTGATTTTTGTGCATACAAATAAATATTCATATATTCATAGTTTCCTAAACTAGTGGATGTTGTATTGATTTATCTGGTTACCTAATAAAAATTCAATGATGAAAATGACCGACACATGATTAGTGACTAGGTCCTAGGTCTTAGGTTTGCATTTCATTCTGCATGTCATTTTTACACTTTGCATGATTGCATGATCTCACAATTGATGAATAAACTTGAATGCTTAAATGATTCTTCAAACAGTGCTAAACATTTTACAAGAGCTGAATCTCAAATGAAGGTTTCTTCACAGAACCGCAAGCAGTCACCATCCTGGGTTAGACATGCTTTTTGACAAATGATCGAGTACTTGTCTTCATCAATACCTACAAAACATATCATGTGTATCACTGCATTTTCATATCATATTCATCCTATTACATTGCATTTCATTACATACATGTGCATTTATCATTGCATAGCATAATCAAAATCACATTGTCATACATTTTCCATCTATCAATTACATTTGCATAAATCCATACATTTGATAGAAATAATTACATTGCATATTACATAGATTCTACACTACCCATTAGCATTTACATCACATGATATCATCATCAATCAAATTGACAAGTACAAATGAGGTCATAACCAAAAACTCAATCTCATATATATCATATAACTGAAATAGTCAGGGGTGCACTACTGGCACAAGATACAAAAGAATGAGCTCACGTGAGCTATCAAAGTCAGGTCAATATCTATGGACAAAATGACAAAACTATCAGATAACAAGATAGATCAGATGTCTACCTGATCCTCTACATCTGGTAGGGCTAGTGGTGGTGCATCTGGTACTGCCTCGGCTCGCAGTGCTATGGCTCCCTCTGAGGCTATCATGTACTGAGAGTATGTGGGTACTCTCTGTCCAGCAGGAACAACAACATAATACGTAGAGACATAGTAGGCACTCTGTGTAATCTGATGAGTAACCTTTGCCTATAATCATCTATTCTTTGCCTGCTGCTCTAAACACTTCCTCTCAGACTCCTTGAGGAATACCTCAAGTCTAGCGCTCTGTAATCTCAAATCCCTAACCTGTAATCTGAGTCATCTAATAACCTCATGTGGAGTCTGAGCCAATCTAGGATCTACATCTACAATAGACATGTCTATATCCTCAATAGGCTAATCAACAACCTCAACCCTATGCGCCTTACAACGTCTAACCTCAGCACCTAGATCAAAACTAGTATCAACCTGTGTAGCATCAGTACCAGCACCTACATCTTGTTGAGCACCTAGTACCTCATCTGCACTACCAATACTACCTAGGGTACCATGCTCTCCTCTAGAAGATCTCCTATGTGAATCTGCAGGCCTACCTACTATAGAACTAGAAGGGCGCGGTGGTCTCATATGTCTAGAAGGCCTTTGTGGAGTAATAACAGCTCTATGCCTTGGAGGTGTAGGTTGTGGCATAGGAATCTAAACATCTCAGTGCCTCTGGCCTCGACCCATCGGTGCACCTGTAACATCCACTGCCTCCTCCATACTAGGAATCAGCTCTGTGGGATCAAAAAATTGACGTATAGGATGCTCTGCCAGCCAAGAAATGAAAGCATCTATAAATCCAACATCTACAACCTATGGCCTATAATACCACTCTCTTGCCACATATCCACTATACTCTTGTATACTAAGAGCGTAAGACAAACATGTTGTCCATCCCAATCTAATCTCGTGGACTAACCGTGCATAAGTGGCATGCTCTTGTGGTACGTCCTGGATAAGACCACACTGTCTCCAAACCCGTGTGATCAGGAAATGCTCAAGGATAGTGGTGGACCTACCAATCAATACCCTTTTATGGCAAAAGAAACTGAACTAAGCACGCGCAGCAAGCCACAGCTCCACTTGTAAGTAAGGTCTCCATATACAATAGGTCATGTCATCAAGGACATGCCTCCAATACTCAATAATGCCCATATGGACCTATGTGACATATCCAGAATAAACATATATAATGGGCTCCTACGACTGTCTCTGTGACTAACATACCAGCCTACATATGGGAATGTGCTCCCATGCCCAAATCTGAAGAACTAGCGTACCTGAAGAAAATGATTTTCTCTCCTGATACACTATCTCATGCATCTCAGAGAACATGTGGGCAAGCATACACTATCCCCATCCCAACTTAGAAGGAGTAGCCATCAATCGAGCCACCATCAGGGCCCATCCCATCAATAGACCATTCATCTGACGGTTAGACATGATGATACCACCTATCATACCTGCTATAATACACTCAAGTCTATGGGTGTGCCCATATCTCTGAACTAATGACTCCCATGAAATAGACTGAGTCAATTATGTGTCATCACCGAATAATCTCCTAAAGGCATGTAGGCCAGCATTCCCCGAACTAACATAGCCAGGCCGAGGACCATGGAATGGTATCTGCAATATTCGGTAGATGTCCTCAGGAGTAACTATGAGCTCTCCAGTAGGTAGATGAAAGGTTTGTGTCTCTGAGTGGAATCTCTTTATTGGAGAAATCAGTAAACCATGGTTCACCTGAATCTCAGGCAACCATACCAAATACTCAAAACCACATGAGGCTAAGTGAACCCACATTAGGTTAGGAAGTGAAACGTACAATCTCTGGGTCACCAGGTGTGAAATTTGGACATGAACATTAGGGTAGATGACCTATACAGCACAGAAACATGGAATCCTATTAGTAACTTGGTCAATAATTAGGCTCTAAAGTACAGGAATGGAAAATTTGAATATCTCAGAAGGTACCTTAAATGCTACAGAATCAACTTATGAAAACAAAAAAATCAAAAATTTGACCTAAGACTCAAAAAAATGCTCTTTATTTTCCATACAACTTTTCAGACTGGTATCAAAACTCGTACAAGTTTTTATAGGTTGTCATACGACAATAGATGAGTATACGACAAAGCATATGTTCTTGTACGACAATTGAGGGACCCAACGAAATGTCATACGACACATGGGTCCCTCTCATATGAGTTTTAAGTGGTTCCGAGATGACAATTGAAATGAAATTGAAAACTCGTACAAGCCCCAGTGGACTATCGTACGACTTTTCGTGGTGCAAAAATTAAAAAAGTTAAAAATGTACAAAAAAGACCTAAAAATGCTAAAAACATGCCAAATTTGAATTCACAGAGAGGCATAGAGGTCCACTTACCAGATTCCCATACTGGGGAGGTCGCTAGTATCTACGGTTGCACTCAAATTGGTGTGAGGAGACTAGAACTTTGTTCTCGACCATTTTTCTCTTAGAGGCTCCACAAGGTTCACAAAAGACAAAAGTGAATAATGAAATGACATACGCCTTTTTCCAACTGCTTGTAGCAACCATAGACACAGTATGTCTAATACAACCAATGAAGAACTGGAACATATGAGTATAATATTAAAATATATGTTGACATCAATTACAAAATGATAATGTCAATATCCAACAATGCCCTCAATAGCAACAATCCCAACCAATAGCTAATAAATCATTCTCTTGCAAACATAGTACAATTAAAGAGGGTGATTAATGGGAGTAAATATTTGACTCTTATGTTTGTCAATAGAGGTGCTTCTAGGTATGACATTGAGGTATCCAAGGCTACTAATGAATAGATGTTGCAAGATACACCAACAATACAACTTGTGGAGATAGAGAATGGAAGCATTGGTGGTTCAAATCTTCAACCTATGGTTGAAATTTTGGAGACTACCTTAGGTAAAATTGTTGTTGTTGTGGAAGATCAATATGTTGTTGATTTATTATCTTTCATATGTACATTATTGCTCAGATTGATACTAGTCAATGGTTGTTGGTTAGTGGTTATCATAGTTGATGTAGATGCTCATGCAAGTGATACAATGATGTACATGTTCAATAATGTTGTTGTAATCTTAATTGTGGTTGTGAGATAGGTATACAAGTGTACAAATGATAGAGGACAAGTGGGTAGTGTATATGGTTGAACGTGGACCTCTAATCCAGCTACACACACAACATAGTCATTACTCACATGATTGAATTATGAGAATGAGTATGGATTACTCAATTAAAAATTCATGGTGAAATGACCTGTTGCCTCCTAATTAATTAGGGTGTTTAATTACTCTCAGGTTGGAGAGCCAACAACCATAAGACCAAGTTAATATGGAGGATTTGAAAACTAGAATGATAAGCAAAGTACAATTGATCTAAGATGAAAATGCAGTTTGTAATCTAGAATGAAATGCAGATTTTAATCTAATAACTTGAAAGTAAATATGAAATGTAGATTCTAGTTTAAGAAAGCTTGAAAGAAAGATGATAATTAACTAATAGCAAGTAAGCAAATTAATCTAAAGATGCAATTAACACTAAATGAGAGCAAACTAATTAATGCAAGAAGCTTTGAAAATATGTAAATAGTTGAGACAGAATTTCGCTATAGTCTATGTGCTTTCAAATTGCTCTCCTTTCGAATGAAGGAGAAGGTTCAATAAATAGAAAAACCCAAAAGAGGAATGAAGAGTTTCTTGATTTGAAACGGTTGACCTTTCATTCCCAATTGAGACAAAAAAGCATGAATTACTTAATTAAAAGAATGTTTATTGCCACATATGGGTGACCTTTCAATTATTTTGAATTATTAATTCAAATAAGAGTGTCCATTCAAATAATCAAGCAATTTATTAATTCATTTTATGGGTATTAGCTAAAGTGGATAGATTTTAATTTAATTTAAAGCACTTAGGACTTTAGAATTAAATTAATTTATCATAGGGATTATTTAGCTAATAAAGTTGAAGACTTTAGGAATTAATTATGTTGTGAGATTAATGCAAATTAGGGTTTTTGCAATTGACATCAAGTCAAAATAAAGTCAAGTAGGAGAGAGAAAATTGCCTAGCAAAGTAGGACTTCGATGATGCAGAAATTTGAGGAATGCACCAAAATTGATTGAAATTGGTAGGTGACAATTTTGGGGTATTACATTTGCCCCTCTTTGAATTGATGTGCGAGCAGCGTGTTGATTCAAAGAATAGTCTGATATGACAGATGAGTGAAGATTTCAGGAGTCTAGGTTAGATTGCCAAGACACCGATCAAAAAGAAGCATGATTTTTTGAAGTCTAAGTTAGATTGTGAAGACGATGGTCCAAAAGAGAACTAGAATTAGGGTTAGATTGCCCCAATACCAATTGATGAAGATTTTAGGACTATCTTAGAATCAGGGTTAGACTGCCCCAATACGAAGCTTAGCCCTCTGAGACCCGGGTTAGATTACCCAGATAATGGTTTAAAAGAGATTTCGAGAGCCATCTCTAGAATGAAGCTTGACTCCTAGGAATTAGGGTTAGATTGCCCCAATACCTAAAAGATTTTGAGAACCATCTCCAGAATGAAGCTTGATTCCCGAGGATCCGAGTTATATTGCTTAGATACCTAAAAGATAGATGATAAGATAACAAGATGTGAGGCACTGAGATGCCCCTAGCGATGAGAACTGATGATTCAGATTAGACTGATTCAAGAATTGAGTCGACAAGATTTAATGATGTAATCATCCTGCCCTCTTGGGAGTGAAATCAAAAGATAACATATCAGAAGGACTATTGACAACGAGAGGTTGTAGAGTAGAAACAATCAGACTAGATTCGAGAAGCTACAGAAGCAAATTGGAGTGATTGGGAGGTCTTGTTGACCAAGTTTGACCATAGTTGACCACATTTGACTAGAGTTGACTTTCATGAAAACATTGAAAATCTCAAGAAAATGATGAAGAGATGAGGATCTGGCAGGAAGATGACGCCAAAAGATTGACTGCACAAGCGTTCGATCCCAAAGGGTCTCAGAATTTAAAACATAATTTTGAGCTATCTAGAAATGTCATATTTCAATTTTGATCCCAAAAATGGATTCAAAGTAGTCGATTTAGCCAAGGGTGCAATTTTTGCGCAAAATGAAGTACTTTGAAAATTAGGTCAAAAAACTATATAAGGCCCAGAGGGGTCATTTTCAATTCATTATTCACTTTTGTCTTCTTGCAATTTGAGCTCTGAGAGAGAGAATGGAGGGCCTTCCAGTGCATATGCATCGATTTGAGCACTCACGATGACATGCCCAACCGCCGGAGTATGACCCACCTATGAGTAGTCGATAAACCTCCTTGCATTTCAATTCGTACTGCTTTCTAGGTCAATTTGGGGTAGATTTGGCAAGTTTAGGAGCGTGTTCTTCAAGTCTCGCGCGAGGAAATAGTTTCCTCGCATGGTTTAGGGTTCCTTTTCCTGGGCTCTGTCTGAAGGCTCGCGCAAAGCGATAGGTTAGTCCGTGTGAAGTTTCTCATTCTCGTGCAGGAGAAGATCCTGTCTCGCACGAGGAAACAGTTTCCTGATGCGAAAAGTTGTTGCAGTGTATGTAAAATCTTTGCTTAAATTTGTCAACTTTGCATGAAATTAGCCAAGTCGAGCGTCGCAGAGTCATGTCTAGGATAGATGCATTGTTGTATTTGTTGTTGTCATTTTGAATCCATCATATTGAGATACTGATCCAATGTCATTGTTTGCTTTGTAGGTTGAATTTCTCGACGTCACCTTCAGGTCACATCATCCAGTGATCACGATGTTGATATAGAGATTGACAGATGCTAAGAGTGCTCACATTGAGGGACTTGATCTAGGATACTTGCATGATCTACCTGACATTAGGGTAAATCACAGTCTTCTTGGTGCACTTGTAGAGCATTTCCATTCAGAGATGAACACCTTCCATTTTCCATTAGGGGAGATGAAAGTCTCTCCCGAGGATATATACAAGATCTTGCAGATACCCGTGCATGACGCCCGAGTAGAGTATAATGTACAGCCAAGGGTAGGCACAGTGGCATTGAGGACTATCTTCTGAGATGATCTAGTGATGGGTTGGGCCATCTCTTGGGAGGATTTGATTCACAGATACGGTGGTGCTCACCCATTAGTTGTTGTTCCAGCTTGCTTTTTCAGTTGTTACCTTGTTCTTGATCGAGGACAACACAGTTTGGAGTGTGGCTAGGGATCCATGCTGTAGCAAATGCTAGCCAGACCAACAGTCAGATTCAAATGGGGTGAGTGCATGCTAGCCCATATGTACCATGAGATGCATGAGATAGTTTATCGCAGTGTGAGGACCATGGCGGCAGGTGTCTTCGTTCTTCAAATCTGGGCCTGGGAGCATCTCCCTATTTGTAGATGGATTTATCATGATACATGGCAAGCTCTTGAGCCATATATATATAGGTACGCAAGTCCGATTACCCAGCCATTGTTGGGTAAGATAGAGTTGTGGTGCAAACAGCTTGATGATATGGTGGTTGTTATCTGGAGACCATGGGCTACTACTGAGCCATGGGATGATGCTCGGAGGGAGCTTTCTTATATGTTTGTCTCACGTCCACTGATAGGGTGTAGTGTTACCATTATTGAGCACTTCCTTGTTACACATGTCTTGCATTAGTTTGGGAGACAATAGGATGTCTCCCATGAGTATTGCCCCTATGCCCGCTTCACTGATGAGGAGAAGAAGGAGTGGCATCTAAGATTAGATTTGGGTACATGTGCAATTGAGGCACGCATTCCTTAGGCCCAATGGGATTACATGGTGGATGTCACCAATGCAAGGATGACACCTACATGTAGGGATCACTGTCTAGCCCATCCATTTCCTAGATTCATAGATCCTACTGGCATGGGAGCACAGCAGCAGGTACCAGTACAGCAACCTGTACAGCAACAGGTTGCATAGCAGGGACCATAGGGATAGCAGCAGTAGTAGGTACCTATACAGTGGCCTGGGAAAAGAGAATTGAGGCCTAGGTTGGTGCAAATAGACATCCCCCCGAGGACTATGGGGTCAGATGTAGGAGCCGGGAGTAGTGGGTCTCAGCAGAGATCCACCAGGTAGAGGACAGGGGACACCTTGTAGCAGATGCCTCTAAGTGACAATACAGATATGTCGGATGTTCCTATAGGAGCATAGACACCACAACTGTAGGAGGCTCTCAAGAAGAGCTGGGAGAGGGTCAGGTAGGTCCAGTGTGAGAGAGATGACTACCATACCTGATTCATCATACAAGAGACCCGTGTAGCCGATCGAGATCAGGAGATTAGAGAGTGACGCGAGGAGCTGGCGAGAGTGTGGCTCGAGATTAGATATGAGTCTGCTCAGGTAGCTTATTATTATGCACCA
Source organism: Chamaecyparis obtusa (assembly GCA_027943335.1). Classification (NCBI taxonomy): domain Eukaryota; kingdom Viridiplantae; phylum Streptophyta; class Pinopsida; order Cupressales; family Cupressaceae; genus Chamaecyparis; species Chamaecyparis obtusa. Next base: position 835,911 of record BSBK01006347.1, on the reverse strand, counting down.
TATTGCGGAGCCATTCTAGATGTATCAGAGCAGGTGTCTCTATTTTTTGAGTATGCAGGAGCACCACAGAGACCACCACAGGCACCTCCATAGAGACCGATGCCTCCTCCCCAGAGACCGATGCCACCACCATAGGCACTAGCACAGGGACCATCTCCACCACCTCCTCTAGGTGGTGATAGGTAGAGTTAGCACATCTTGATATCCATATATTGTAGCCCATTTTTTATATTGTGCTCGAGTAGCACCCTCTTTGTGTACATGACATTGATTCGATCGAGATATATATATATATATATATATATATATATATATATATATATATATATATATATATATATATATATATATATATATATATATATATATATATATATATATGAGATCATGATTTTGATATCATCGTACTTGTTGATATATTGCTTTGATTTTGATGTTTTATGAGATGTGTTCTATATGCTTTAGATGTATGGATTAGATATGAAATGCACATGTTTTCTTTTATAATAATGTATGAATATGCAATGTGAAATGCAATGATAGATAATAGATAGATGAATGCGATGTATGATTTTATGTATGCTTATAATGGATGCATATGCAAATGGATATGTAAATGTATATGGATTTATGAATGCAAATGAAAATGTAATGGATATGCAATGTATGGTGGTACTAATCATCTCATGCAGAATATAGTAATATATGACAGGTACTAATGAAAAAGATGTTTCGAAGATCAAGAGTGAGGACCGGACACTTGTGCAGCCAAGACAAACCCAGGTCAAAAGATGAGAACCTTCGATGAAGAGATAAGAGAGCACCAAACACTATCTCAAATGCAAGCCTAGAATGAAAGATGCAAGCTTAAGCTAGATGCAAGCCTAAAATGAACGAATGCAATCCCTAGGATTTGGTTGTTGGACTCACTGTTTTTATCATCATCGAGTTCTTTTAGGCACGGGACATTCGCAAGATGCCATACAACCCTCACTGACATTGTAATCATGAGAATATGAATATGACATAAGTCTTAGATTTGTCAGAATGAGGTGTAAGCATTAAGGCACAAGAAGCCAGAATGACCTGAACACCTATTCCTTTTAATTTAGCAAGTTAACATAAGCATTAGAGCACAGATGCTAGAATGACCAAAATGTTGCTTGAGAATAAACATACTAGACACACAAGAGTTCCTTCTTTTTCCAAAGATTTCTTGCAGTGACCCTTACGTTTACTTAGTAGAACGAGCGTTTGCGATTTCACTTGTAGCAGAAAGAAGTCACTCAAAACAGACAAGGAGAAGAACCAACCTCACCAAAGCATCCATATAAAAGGAGTCAAGGTACACATGGCTATTCAATACAGGATGAAGGCTCTTATAGATGGACACCCCTCTTATGTAGATTCATTGGATCATTGGAACTAAACCAACAAACAGAAAGCAAAGAAAAGATCATGCCCCTAGTCTTCATGTTTCTCAGTCAAGACATCTTAGATTCCCTCGAGGGGAAATGATAAAACAACCCAACAAGTACACAAGAAATCTCAACATGCTTCAAAGGAATACAAATTCATTTTTTAGTTTCAGTTTAAGTTTGTGTTCAAGCGGATTGAAGTTGAATCAGAAGTGTACAACGTTCGAAGTCTCAACGGGACAACGATAGCAGGCAGACGCAGTGAGAACCGCTGGTGACTGTTGCAAGAGATGAAGTCTCAAGAAGATATTGGAGTGCAAACCAAGTATCAGTAGGCAGACACAGTGACAACCACTGGTGATCGATACAAGGAGGATTCTTGAAAGAGAGAACCAAGCACGAGTGAAACATCAGCAGGCAGACGCAGTGAGAACCACTGGTGACTAATGTAAGGAAGAGATCCTGAAAGAGAGGGGTTAGAACAAGAGCTAGGTATTAGTAGGTAGGCACAATGGGAACCACTGGTGACTAATACATGAGAAATCCTCAAGGAGAGAAATCTCAAAAGTAGTTAGGCATCAGCAGGCAAACGCAGTGAGAATCGCTGGTGACTGATGCATAAACAAACTTCTGAAAGTGATAGGACAATGCCCCCTAGACTAGGAAGATGCCCCCAAGTGTGACCAGTTCCAATCCATGAAGAGTCAAGAAAAATCTTGAAGACAACTGAAAGCAAGTGCACGAGCTAGCAAACTAAAGCAGGAAACAAACAAAAGCAGGAAAGCAGGAAAGCAAACTAAAGCAGGAATGCAAGGAAACTAAAGCAGGAAACTAAGAGCCAAGCGATGCTGAGATGAGATATAGCTTCAAGAAACAAGAGGCGCCTATTTACCAAGTTTTCACCATCTTGGAAAAGATTCTATTTTTGCTACCATGACGCCTGTTTACCAAGTTTTCATCAATGGCACATTTTTCTTCTTTTTCAATTTTTTTGTACTTTTCTCTTTTTTTAATTTTTGAATATCTCATTTTTTTTGTATTTTTTATCTTTTCACTTCTTTTTTTTGTATTTTTAAAATTTTCTATTTTTTATTATTATTATCAAGGTGCCTGTTTACTAAGTTTTCACTAGGATAATAGATACATCAAAGCGCCTATTTACCAGGTTTTCACTAAGATGATCATTTTTTCAGGACATTTTGCAATTTTTAGGATTTTTTGCAATATACCATTTTTTGGATTTTTTCAGGACCAATAAGTATGTACATGAGCACACAAAGAATGCCTCAATTGTAGAATTTCTTCAAGTGAAGAGTGTTGATAGGCTCTTTGAGCTGTTCTCCTTCAATGGTGGAGAGTCGATAAGTGCCAGACCCAAATGCGGCAATAATAACATATGAACCAAGCCAGTTTGGTTCAAATTTCCCTTTTTGGACTCGCTGTTGCTAATTCTTGGGGTTCTCTCTTAGGACGAGATCACCCACTTGGAATTCTCTTTGCCTGACTTTCTTATTGTAGGCTTTGGACATCCTCTTTTGGTATGCTCGAAGATGATCAAACACCACCTTCCAACGTTCATCCAGTAACTCAAGCTCTTGAAGCTGGAATATTCTATTTTCTTCATCAGTGATGAAGCCCTTCAGAGAGATTTGCAATGTTGGAATCTCGACCTCAATAGGCAATACTACGTCTGCTCCATAAACCAAGGAAAAGGGAGTAGCCCCTGTTGGTGTTCGGATACTTGTTTTGTAGGCCCACAAAGCCAGATTAATCTGGAGATGCCAATCTCTACCAGATTTATGAACTGTTCGGTGCAAGATTTTGAGAATTGTCTTATTAGAAGCTTTTGCTTGTCCATTACCCTGGGGATAATAGATAGATGACCAATGCTGAATAATCCTAAATTTGGTGCATAACTCTCTTAGGTCCTTTATTTTGAATTGTCCCCCATTGTCAGTGATAATGGATGAGGGTACACCATATCTACAAATGATATAGTTCAATATAAACATAGCCATAGACTTGCCATCAGCTACAGCTAGAGGCACTACCTCAACCCACTTAGTAAAATAATCAGTAGCTGTGATGATAAACTTATGTCCTCTTGAAGAAGAAGGATGTATCTAACCTACCAAGTCAAAGGCCCACTGTTGAAATGGCCAAAAACTCATGAAAGGAATAAGCTCTTTAGCAGGAGCATGAATTAAATTTCCATGAAATTGGCATTGTTTGCAAGTCTTGGCATATTGAACAGCTTCTTTTTCCATATTTGGCCAGTAATAACCACCTCTAATAATTTTCTGAGCTAACGTCAGACCACTCGAATGGGACCCACAAATACCTTTGTGTACCTCAGCTAGCGCACATTTGGACTCATCGGGTTCTAGACACCTAAGGAGGGTACTGTCTAGACCCCGTCTATACAAGTCATTTGCTATGATGACATACCATGAAGTAGTATGAATTAGGTGATGCTTTTCATTTCAGGTATAGGTGTCTGGAATGATTTGGTCACAAAGGTAGGAATAGATATGGTGGTAGTGGGATGAATCATGTCCAATGACTAAATAGATCATCCTAGATTCAGGAATGTCATAGGCAGGGTAGTGTAATGCCTCCACCAGGAATTTGTGTCTGAAGTCATTTTCTGGCATTTGTAACATTGAAGCAAGAGTGGCCATAGCATCAGCTACTTTATTGTCTGCCCTTGGAATTTACTGGAAAGAAATATGTGCAAAATACTGTTTGAGATCATCCACCATTCTTTTGTAAGGCACTAGCTTGTCATCTTTTGTTTGATAGATATCATTAACTTGGTTGATGATTAACTGAGAGTCTCCAAAGACCTTGAGCTCATCTACACGCCATTCAATGGCTATCTTCGTATCATTAATGAGAGCTTCATATTCAGCGATGTTGTTCATGCAGGGAAACAACATTTTGTAAGCTTTTGGTAATGAGTATCTTTGAGGTGTTATAAACAGAATGTCTGCACCTGATCATTGCTGAGTGAATGATCCATCAAAGAACATGCTCCAAGATTGGTATGTGAGAAGCATGATGGATTCATCTGGGAATTCAATACTCAAAGGTTGGTGATCTTTCAAAGGAGCTTCCACCAACTGATCAACAATTGCTTGCCCTTTAATAGCTTTTCTTTCCACATATTCAATATCAAATTCACTAAGTATCATCACCCATTTTGCTAATCTACCCGTGAGGGCAGCCTTGCTCAATAAATACTTTAGTGTATCAATTTTTGCAATAAGCCTTGTGGTGTGAGCTAGCATATAATGCCACAAATTCTAAGAAGCAAATACTACTACTAGACAAGCTTTCTCAATGATATAATAATTCATCTCATACGAAACCAATGTTCTGTTGATATAGTATATGGCTCTCTCTTTGTTGTTCTAATCTTCTTGAGCTAGGAGAGCACCCAAAGATGTGTTCATGGCAGAGATGTATAGTATGAGCGGCTTCCCATGAATAGGAGGCATCAATATAGGTGGATTAGGAAGATATTGTTTAATCTGAGTGAGTCCCCTGTCACATTCTTCATTCCATTCATAAGTCACACCCTTATGCAAAGTTTTAGTGAGCGGTTGTGACTTGTTAGCCAACTATGAGATGAAACACTGAATAGATTGTAGCCTTCCCTATAATCCTCTCATTTGATTGATATTCTTGGGTGGAGGCATGTCCGTAATAGATTGCACCTTTTCAAGATCAACTTCTATGCCTTTAGCTGAAATGATGTAACACAAGAGTTTCCCATAGGTGACACCGAATGCACATTTTTTAGGATTAAGTCTAAGACTAAATTGTTCCATGTGATCAAGTATGGGACCCAAATCTGTAAGATGAGTTCTTTGCTGCATGCTTTTGGCTAAAGTATCGTCCACATAATCTTCAATTGTTTTATGCATCATATCATGGAAAATAGTAGTGACAGCTCTTTGATATGTTGCTCCAGCATTCTTAAGCCCAAAAGGCATGACATTCCAGCAAAAGGTGCCCTGGGCACATGTGAAAGTGGTCTTTTCTTGATCTTCTGGCACAATTTTTATTTGATTATAGCAAAAAAAAGCCATCCATCAAGGAATACATCTCATACCCTGTTGTCATGTCTACTATCATGTCAATATTAGGTAATGGGAAGTCATCTTTTGGACATGCCTTATTTAGATCCCTGAAGTCTATACACACATGAATGGATTTATCATGTTGGTAACTGGGACAATATTTGAAATCCATTTTGCATAATCAATAGTTCTTATGAAACCAGCCTTTAGAAGCTTTTCTAGCTCTGCTTTGACCAAAAGTGCTATGTGTGGATGCATCTTTCATAGCTTCTGTTTAATAGGTTTAATACTTGGTGCAATGGAAAAATGGTGCATGATTAGATTGGGGTCTAATCTAGGCATGTCAGAGCAGGTCCATGCAAAGTTTATTTTCTTGCTCTAAAAGAAGCTAGTGAACTCTTCCTTTTCTTTGGTAGACAATGATTGTGCTAGATGAATAATTTGTGGAGCAACCTTTGTACCCTCTATACCCAAATTCACTGGCTATGTCAGCTCAATCAATACTAATGACCTCTCTTGAAAGTGGCTCGAAAGCGTATCAAGTATCTCATCCTTGGGTGCCTCAGAGAGGTTTTAACCCTCGGATACATCTTTTATTTTTACTATTTTTGGCTCTGATACTGCCACAAAGTGGTTTTCACCATTAGAGCATCTATTTTTTCTTCTTTTAATTTTTTAACTAAGATACTTGATATCTTCCTTTGTCATACTGACACTACTTTCACTGGTGGAGGACATCATAGGTTCAATAGCATGGAAGTAAAAAGCTAAATCATAATCATTTTGGAATGTTAGGACTTCATTGGATAATGAGGGGAAGTTCCAGTTTATCAGATTGGGATGACAGAGTGAAAGAGAAGTAGTGACTGGTTTAATTGTGTTCACAGTATAACCATCAAAAGCATGGATGAGCAAGTCAAGACCTAGAGCAATCTTGTCCAAAGGAGTGTTTGAATCCCTATAAGACCTTACGTTGGGAGTAGAGGACATGTTAACACCAGCGGCATCTAATTCATGTGACCTAACACTAGACCCTTCACCTACTTCAAGAAGTCTTTCATAGGTATGCACCGTGTCTATATCTTTATCATAAGTACCATCAGACAAAGAGTCAAACTCATATTCATGTGAGTCAGTACTTGATGTGGGAATACTGGTAGCATCATCAGACTCATTATTCTCTCTTGTGGCATTAACAACTTGTTGAAGTTGTTCTTTTTCAAGATGCCTTTGAAAATGCGGCAGCCTATATCATTCACCTTGAAAACTGGGATCATCATTTAGTGTTGCTTTCCATTGCTCATATGTGAATTGATGCACTGAAGAGGTTTTATCAGAATTAGTATTAGTATCAGTATCAGTCTCTACCATATGGACAAGTATGATAGGCTCATCAGGTTCTGCAAAGAGTGTAGCAAGTTTCAGAGGAATAGAATATGGAAATGTGTCTTCATCAGAGCTGGCCTCTAGATTTACCTCTGGATTAGTATCATCAAATTCTAGCTTAGGTTTAGTTTTAGGCTCTGGTTCTGGTACAAATTTGTTTATCCCTAAATGAAAGGGGATCTTTTTGAAGCCTAATCCAGTAGTATCCTTTGTTCTATGACTTGTAGCTTCAATGGGCTTTAGTAGACCATTATCATTCTTTCTTATAGGACCACTCCCCTTATAGCCGAAGCGCTTCATGATCTTGAAGGCCTCACTGTATGGCTCTTGCTCTAAATCTAGAGGTGGAGTAGTTGTTTCAGCTATTTCTTTTCCCTTATAGATCCAAGCTCTAACAACTCTTTCTTCATCCTCATCTTCTAAAGGTGTAGAGGCCCGTACAAAGGCACCATTGTAGATTGTTTGAGGAGGGTCATCAGAAGTATTGTTACCCTTAGAAGGTCTCCCATAAGAGTGTGGGGATAGAGGTACAGTAGAAAGTGATAGCACAGGTTCAATTCAGTATTCTCCCATGCCTGTATCCTTAAGTCTCAAAGTTTATTCCATTTCCTTCAGCTTAGCATCATAAAACTTAGTGGACTCTCTATTAGCTGGAACAAAGCTATCTGCGGATTGTGCAAGAGCGTTGCAAGAGTAATTCATATTAGTAGGCATAGTGACTTCCACCCCATGAAATGGAAACTTAATGCATTGATAGTATGTGGATGAAACAACTTGCATCTCATGAATCCAAGGCCTACCCAACAAGATGTTGTAGGCAAGAGGAATGTCAAGAACTTGAAAAGTAACATCTCTCTCAACAGGTCCTATGCAAATAGGTAGCAAAACTAAGCCTTGGGACTTGCATTCTTCCTCATCATAAGATTTGATGGTAATCTTTTTGCGGGAGTCTATACAATTCTTGTCATAACCTAGCTGAGTAAGCAACTTAGCAAAATAGATATTAATACCAGCACCATTGTCTATGAGCACTCAGTGGACGTGTTTAGGACCTATCATAAATGAAAGGGAGCATTATGCGGATGGCTCAAAGAGTGATCATCTTCTTCAGAAAATGATAGATAGTGAGGCGAGGTCAAATAACCCACCATAGATTGGAACTAGTTGAGATCGAGATCCTTGGGAACGTTTGCCTCAGTGAGGGCTTTGTCCAAAATCTGCCTATGAGCAAGCGAGATCTTCAACAACTCAAAAATGGTAATCTGAGCATTGGTTCGCTGGAGTTAATCTAAGATGCTATAACTAGCCGAGCTACCTATAGGGACAGGTTTCATGTTGTTGTTGGGAGGGCCAACAATAGTCTTATTTGCAGTTTGTTTCGAAGCAGCCTTATCCACAGTTTGTTTTGGAGGATCAGGACCTTTCAAAACAACTCTTCCACGTGATCGAGTAACCATATTAGCATAGTCTTGAGGTTGTTCAGATTCAGATGAATGAGATCTAGAACTATGCAAGATGAAAGGAGTCTTAGGTTTGGGAGTATCATCACTCCCCTTAATAGTGATCATGTTGTAGTACTCTATCTCAATAGGTTCGATCATACCAATAATATTGTCATCATTAGTGTATGTATAATTGACTTTAGCATTGGTATTATTGGCATTTGAAGACTCACCCTTCTCATGAGGAGGAAAGGGATTCTTAAATGCTTGATGGTCTGAATTCTTGTTATGGTCATCCACAATAATGTCACCACTATTAATCAAATCTTGAACCTTATGTTTCAGCTGAAGACAAGTAGAAGTCTTATGATCCTTATTCTAGTGATAGTCACAATAGGCATTGTCATTCCACCAATGAGGTCGTGTTTGTGGGTCATAGAGACACTTTTCCAAAGGAGTAAGAATTTGATTCTGCACAAGAGTTTTATAGACCACATCAAGTGGTTCTCCCAAGGAAGTAAATTCTCGCTTGGGTTGTGATGCCCAAGGTTTGTTTCTAGAAAACCTTGAAGGTTGCTGATTTTCCACCACAGGCTTTTCAGCCGCTTTAACCGCTTGTATGGTGGAAGAGAGATTAAAAATAGACTTAGCAGGTTTCAAGGTCACATTGTCAACCACTCCATCATTCACAATGTCTCTATTCTTGTTAACAAACTTCCCTTTATCCTTATTTGAGTTTGAAGATCCCTTCTTGTTGTCTTTACTCAAAGTCAATTCACCTTTCTTGATCATAAACGCCTCTATTCACACTGCTTGTTTAATCATGCTATCAAAGGTTAGAGGACCTTGTAATTGCACTTGGTATCTGAAGTCTGGGAAAAGATTGTCCAAGAAAATGTCGAGTCTTTCAGACTTTGGTAGCTTGTGAGGACACCTTGTACATAATTGTCTCCACGTTTGGAGAAATGTTAGGAAAGATTCTCCTTGTCATTGTTTTAAATTGCAAAGATCCTGGATGTTGAATATTATGCGAGTAATGTTGGAGAAATTGATTAGCCATTTTGTCAAAATTCTTAATGCCAGTAGGCAATCAAGAAAACCATTCCATAGCTGGTCCACCCCAACTACGAGGAAATAAGTGCATAAGATATGTTTGATCATGCATGAATTCCATAGATAATGCGCCAAACTCCCTCAAGTGATCTTGGGGATCAATTGCACCCAAGTATTTGTCATATTTAGGGAGCTCTACACCTCTGGGAAAAGGTGACATATGTAGACTTCTATCAAAGGGGAAAGGACAAATGCTTTCCATTGTGAATTGTTAAGCGGGTTTGTCCTTATTCTTCACAAGTTTACTAAGCTAATCTTGCATGTCTCGGACCATATTTTGCAACTTTGTGGTCTCAGTTTCTTCTTCCTTGGCCACGAGTGTTTCAACTTGAAGTCTGGGGGTAACTTGGCCCCTTGTTTATCTAGCTCAAGGAAATATTTTTCCTTCTCCTCTAGAAGGAGGATCTCCATCATCTTAATAACGCCCTTGTTTTCTTTCGTAGCATCTATGTCATTTTGAGTTATGGTGTCATCAACATCATTGCCAAGGATCTCATAAATACTTGGGACTTGATCTTGAGTCTGATCATAAGGAGCAGGATGATAAAGATACGCCGATTGACCCCCTTGAGCTTTGTTTTGAGCTTGATGTTGATCATCTTGGGTTTGATCATGGAATTGCTCATTTCGGGGTTGAGCATGATGTTGATCATTGGAAGACTGACCAAAATGCTGGTTGTTTTGAGATTGATCAAAAGTTTGACTGTATTTGCCTAGTTGGAAGTCGAACGGATCTCCCATCTTGTCAACAAAGGATTGTGCGGCAATTGAAGCCTTAGTAAAGTGATGTGAATGATGTCGAAAAGGTGCAACTAAGGTAACTTTTAATGAATGAACAAGATCAAAAGATTTAATAAATTCAGATGAGAAGATATCATCAACAGTATTAGTAGGTTCAAATGAGTTACTATTTTCAGCAGGATCAACAGGTATGATAATAGGATTAGTCGGAGGAAAAGGCCTTTCAAAGTTATGAAACAATGAATTGTTTTGGAAGAATGAGTTGTCTTGACCTTGGAATGAGAAACCAGGTTGCGCTTCAAACAATGGATTAAAACACTCTTGGAACACTAGAGTTGATTGAGATGAGCTATCTTTCAAAGTACTCAATGAAGAACTTGAGGATCCCTCACAAAGTTCAGATTTCACAACGGATTCGTGATGATCTATTTCTTGATTAGGAGGTTCGCTTCTACCTTGACCAGTATTTTGAATGGGATAAGTTTTGCCACTTCTAGTCATGACAATCATAGATGAAGATGCGACGAGAGAAGACTTGGGATAATGCTAGACTTTGTCTCTAAGATAATGGAAAGGAGATAAATGGCTAGAATAGCCAAGATGCGAGATGGACCTAGTACGAATCATCAAAAGAGGTGGCTAGAACAGTCGAGATAAGACTATTGCAACACGAGGTATAAAAGGCATAAAGAGATAAGGTAAACCAACAAAAGACAACATGAGTCAAAGCAAAGATCGATCGATTCCCAAGTTGGGACAACCAATTTCTGACAGTGAACAACAGGAAAATAGAAAAATAGACCTCAGACAAAAAATAGATCAGGAAAAAGTTTGACCAGTCAACAGGAATTTAGTCTCTATTTTTTAAATCTGGATATAGGTTCGTGCAAAAAGTACCAGGTCACGCGAGAAAACACCAAACTCCACATGAAAGAACCAAGTCTCATGTGAAAAAGTGCTCTGAAAAGTGAAACTTCATGCAGGAAAGATCCAAAATTTGATAGTTCGACATAGTTTTCGAGCTAAAAGTTGAATTCTAAGATACAGCCTGAATTGATGTCTGACAAAAAATCCATTTTCCTAACAGGTTTGAAGAATAGTTTAGTCAACAATCTCATTTTGAGGTTTCAAGCATTTGTTTAAAGACACAAAGGTTTATATCAAGCAGTTGTGATACAAGAAGTAGTCGTTAACAAACCTATCAAGGACAAAGCAACTTGACAATATCAGGGGAGTCTTTGTTTGATCATGATTGGACAATGTTTAAGACTCAATAACAAACACATAGCTATCCCTACCAAAAAAATGGTGAGAAGACAAAACCTTTTCCCCATTGCTTATGCGCATACGTGCACCTCACACAGCCGTGTCACCCCCTAGAGGTCACCCGTTTTTTTGGTGTTTCCAAGGACTCAATAGTATACGTTCAAAGGTTACCCTTGTGGTAGGGGCCAGTGTCGTATACCACCTTCAAGCATCCAGGTGTATGCCTATGGTGGGAATCTATGGGAGATATTCTTCCCCTCCCTGCGCAAAGATTATGCCTCCTTTTGGAGGTGAATCGGGTAGGCCACTAGCTAAGGAAATTTTTTAATAGGCTTCCATTCATACTAACCTCTGGTGCCCCCGATAAAGGGTTGAGGCCTCGTAGCCACACCAACACTTTAAATTTGTACACCCCCGCAAGCAGGGCTAGGAGTGGCACCGCTTGGTACAACAAACAAAGCCTTATCAAGATGATAGTCGAAATCATGAGAAGGAAGCTAATATGGCTTTGGAGTTTTTAGACTCAACAAAGCATTCTTTATTAAAGTGAGGTGGAATCACCAGCGAAAGGTGTGTACTCACTTGGGTCGTTCCCGGAGGTTCAACTTCTGGCAGGCCCTCTAAAGGTGACACAACTTGGCTTAGATCCGAGGGTTTGATTTTATATTTCTCTCAAAGAGAGAAGAGCATACTTCTCTACCTCATCACTTCACCCAAACACATCAAGCAAATTCATCACCAAGTCAGCTTCACTCCACCAAATCCAAAAAGCTTTTGGGTTTCTAGTTCTCTCAGAGAGAGAAGAGCATAATCCCCTGGCAAGTAGAAGTGTTAAAGATCCAGTACCTTTCCCCACTTCCCCAAGAATCTGTCATATTAGTAGGATCATTAGGTTTTCGGATTCATTCATGGTCATCACCTCCATGTAATTAAGAGCCAAATTCCCTAACCCACTATCAAAATTCTCAAGAAATTTTAACGAGGTCCTAATTAGACTATGTGAATGAAAGCAAGAAAACAAAAACAACATTTTTATGATATCTTTGACTATCGTCCTGCAATCAAACCATTAGCATGTTTTATGTTCTTCGACAAACATCCTGCAGAAAACTGTTATGTTGTGGAAATAACAGAGAAATGGAAATTAACAGCAAACATAAACTATTAGAAATATGGAACAGAAAACACAGAGACTGAATTTTTTAACAAAATTAGAACCAAATCTCACGTGAGAAATCACTCCACAGTGCACGAGAAAACATAGGGTACTACGCGAAGAAAGTGAAAGTTTACGCGAGAGAGTGCTACTGAGAGTGAAACTTCATGCGGTATGCTTTGGATTCTTGTGCAAGAATTCATACATAGAAAAGTATGGACGCATGATAGAGCTCAAATTTCCTATCAGAAAAATCAAGAATGAGGCCAGAAATTGATCTTTTCTGCCCCACGGTGGGCACCAAAATGTATGTGGTTGAACATGGACCTCTAATCCAACTACACACACAACATAGTCATTACTCACACGATCGAATTATGGGAATGAGTATGGATTACTTAATTCAAAATTCATGGTGAAGCAACTTGTTGCCTCCTAATTAATCAAGGTGTTTAATTACTCTCGGATTGGAGAGCCAACAACCATAAGACCCAGTTAATATGGAGGATTTGAAAACTAGAATGATAAGAAAAGTACAATTAATCTAAGATGAAAATGTAGTTTGTAATCTAGAATGAAATGTAGATTTTAATCTAATAACTTGAAAGTAAATTTGAAATGCAGATTCTAGTCTAAGAAAGCTTGAAAGAAAGATGATAATTAACTAATAGCAAGTAAGAAAATTAATCTAAAGATGCAATTAACACTAAATGAGAGAAAACTAATTAATGCAAGAAGCTTTGAAAATATGTAAATAGTTGAGACAAAATTTTGCTATAGTCTATGTGCTTTCAAATTGCTCTCCTTTCGAATGAAGGAGAAGGTTCAATAAATAGAAAAACCCAGAAGAGGAATGAAGAGTTTCTTGATTCGAAACAGTTGACCTTTCATTCCCAATTGAGACAAAAAAGCATGAATTACTTAATTAAAAGAATGTTTATTGCCACATATGGGTGACCTTTCAATTATTTTGAATTATTAATTCAAATAAGAGTGTCCATTCAAATAATCAAGCAATTTATTAATTCCTTTTATGGGTATTAGCTAAAGGGGGTAGATTTTAATTTAATTTAAAGCACTTAGGACTTTAGAATTAAATTAATTTATCATAGGGATTATTTAGCTAATAAAGTCGAAGACTTTAGGAATTAATTATGTTGTGAGATTAATGCAAATTAGGGTTTTTGCAATTGACATCAAGTCAAAATAAAGTCAGGTAGGAGAGTGAAAATTACCTAGCAAAGTAGGACTTCGATGATGTAGAAATTTGAGGAATGCACCAAAATTGATTGAAATTGGTAGGTGCCAATTTTTGGGTATTACAGGTAGGCCAAGCCCTCAATATCTCAATAGATGCCGGTTTTGGAGATGCAAAAGTTCTCTAGTGTGGAGGATTGACTTGGGTGGATATTTTCACCAAAAAATGAAGTGTTCCAAATGGTCCAAAAATCAACACCATGTCAAAGTGCTTGGGAAAAAAAATCCAATCCAACTTGAACAAAGTTGATTGAAGTTTATATGCTCAAGATACAAATGATTAAAGTTTGCAAAACAATGAGTTCACTTGATGATGTCAAAAAATGTAGTCAACATTAAAGTTGATGTGGCAGGGATAGTGGTAGTTACATGGAAAATTTTGGCCAATGAGAAGATGACATGTGTCAATCTTGGTGTTTTATGTGGCTAAATCAAGGCATGCCACATGTTGATATGAAGGAAAATGGTAAAGTGCCACGTGACCCAATGGTTGAGAAGTTACTATAACTGATAGTAATGTTGAAGATTGATTATCTGATGGTGATGATGTTCAAGAGTGACCAAGATTAGGAGAATACAAGAGAGTAGAAAGGTTAGATCATTTATTGTCTCGTCATTGTTGTCAAGCAATTGATTTCGAGTTTATATTATGTTGCCATATCACTCGATTTATGATATAAGTTGAATGAGTTAAGAAGAAGAAGAAATGAAATGTTGTGAAGTTGAAGAGCATAAATGGGAAACTGATACAGATCGGACAATATTAAGATTGTGCTGATATAATTGTTTTCTATCTAACATATGATTATGTTAAGTTGGTAAAGCATGGTAATGAAGTTTTGTCAGGTTTGTAAGTTAAAATATTTTGGCTACCAAGCATGAAAAGTCACTCAGTAATGTAAAAGTAAAAGAAAGTGATTTGGTAAAGCGAGAGGAACTCAAGGCACCGAACGAAGGTAACTGAATTTTAGATGGACACTAAGCAAGGAACAAATATTAAATGTAAGGATTGAAACAACATTTAATGATTAGTTGTGGTGAGCTAGATGGTTATGATGACAAGGAAAGTTAGTTACAAAGATCTACAGACGAGAAAATTCAAGAAGATATACAACAAGATCTAAAAGACAAAAACAAAATGGAACAAGTTTCTAGAAAATTTCAAGTTCCAAGGTGAAATGAAAACATGTTACCGAGATCTAGATATAGTGAATAATTTTATGAAATTAATTGGATGGTTGAGATTGGTCAAAGAAAAATGTAATAAAGGAGATTAAGAGGCAAAAATTGTCTATATAAAAGATGAATTTGTATGAACAAATGGCTGGAAAAGTGATGAAAAGAAGAGTCACTGACTAATGCAGTGAAGAAGGAACATAGAGATTCTGAGTGGGAAAGAAGGATCTGATGAAGTGTTGAATCCAGTGAAAAGTGAAGAATTTAAGTGAAGATAGAAGAGCACACAAAGGATCTGATTAATCAAAGATAGTTGAAAATATATAGGTCAATTTATTTACTATTTCTTATTAAGATTTGTAATAGATAAATATCTTAACAGAGTGGACTTAACAGTCTTATTGTAAAATTCTTGAAAAAGGTAACATTATAAAAAGTGTTTGAAGCCCTCTAACAAGACCACTCCTAACAGGGTGAAGATCCTAATAGATCTGAGGTAAATCCCTTGACCATACACCTAACAATGTTTATTGTAATCTTTAACCAGATTGGCTTTTAACCGAGCGTACTTCAGAAGAGTATTTTCTTAGTGGGTGACAATTCCCACAGTGGTTTTTTCTGAAGCTGGGTTTCCACGTTAAATACTAGTGTTACATGTTGTGAATGGTTTATGTGAATAATTTACTGATTGTTAAAGTTTATTTACTGTTGTCGGTAAAGAGTGAACTGTGTTTAACCAAGCTATCATTGAGTTAATCAGAGAATTTGTTTTTAGGTATTTGGAATCAGGGATTACTGATTCACCCTCTCCCCTCTCCGTACTCCAAAAAATGGTATCAGAGCTAAGTACTCTAAAGAGATAAGTTTAAAATATTTGAGTAAAAGATCCGAAGATGTATGGTTATAGCATAAGAGAATCTATCATGTGAATTTTGATAACTTGATTAAAGTGAATAAAAACAATAGAGTCAGAGGTTTACCAAAATTATGCAAACCTGATAAAGTGATGTGAAAAAAATGTCAGATTGGTAAGATGAATAAGTCTAGATTTTCAAGAAAATATTATTCTACCAATGGTATTTTGGAATTGGTTCATATTGACCTTTGTGGTCCTATGAGAGTTCAAATCTATTATGGAGATCGGTATTTCATTTTGTTTGTCGATGATTATTCAAGAATGATGTTTTTTATGTTTCTAAAAGAAAAGTATGATGCATTCCAAATGTTTAAGTGGTATAAAGTAAGAGTTGAAAAGGAAGCAAGTAAATAGTTGAAGTGTTTAAGATCTGATAGAGGAGGTGAATTTATATCTGATGAATTTATTGTCTTCTGCAATAAGAATGGAATCAAAAGACAAGTATCTACACCGAGGACTCCATACCAAAATGGCATAGATGAGAGAAGGAATGGATATACTATTAACTATGCTAGAACTTTGTTGATTGACAAAAAGGTTTCATAAACATTTTGGAGAGAAGCCATAAGTACTATAGTTTACACTCTCAACCAAGTACAGTTGAAGAAAGGTACCAACAAGACACCCTATGAACTCTGGTTTGGTCACACACTGAATGTAAGTTATTTTATAATTTTTGGAAGTAGGTGTTACATATTGAAAGATGATAGAAATTGAAAGTTTGACTCAAAAGGAGATGAAGGTATATTCCTAGGTTATTCATTAAAGAGCAAAGAATATAAATATTTGATCAAGTCTACTAACAAAATTGTTGAAATTGAAAATGTGAGGATTGATGCATTTGTAGAAAGAAATGAAGAGGATAGAAAAAAGGAACCTAAGGATTACAAAAGATTTTCTTATGTACATGAAGGTAATTCAGTTGACACAACTGAGCTGCAACAAGAAGGAATTGATGAGCAAGATGAGCCTCTATCAAGAGGTGAAAACACTGATGAGCAGTCTATCGAGCCTGTATTAGCAAAATATGTGAGAAGACACCACTCATCGAGTATAATTATTGGAGACAAGAATGCACGAGTCATGACAAGAAGTAAGTTGAAGGATAACACATGCTTGATTTCTGAATTTGAGCCAAGACTAGTAAAAGATGCACTAGGAAATGAAGATTGGATGAATTCTATGAAAGAATAAATTGATCAGATTAAAAATAATAACACTTGGTCACTAGTACCAAGACCTAAGGATAAGAATGTGATAGTAACAAAGTAGATTTTCAGAAATAAACTCAATGAGAAATGATATGTGATAAAAAAAAAAGGCAATATTAGTCTACAAAGGGTATGTACAAGAAGATGGTATTGACTATGGTGGGACATTTTCCCCTATTGCTAGATTAGAAGGTGTAAGGATATTACTTGCATATGTTTCCTATAAAGGATTTAAAGTTTATCAAATGGATGTTAAGTCTAAATTTCTAAATGAAATTATTGAAGAAGAAGTGTACATTGAACAACCTAAAGGATTTGTTCAAGATTCTGACAAGGATATGGTTTGCAAGCTACACATTGCACTCTATGGATTGAAGCAGGCACCCCGAGCATGGTATGAAAGGCTACACTCTTACTTAATCAAGATTGGATTTCAAAGCATAAGTGATAAAAATAATTTGTATTTGAAATTTGATAATTATGATAAAATTCTAATTACTGAGACATTAATTGATGACATTATATTTGGTGGAAATGATATAATGTCTAAATTATTTGTTGAAGAGATGAGAAAGGAATTTGAGATATCTATTATTGGATAGATTAAATTCTTTATTGGAATTCAAATTCAACTAGTTAAGGATGGGATCTACATAACTCAATCTAAGTATATCAAGGAGATTGATGCAAAGCTCCCGATATTCTAATTAACTTTAACCAACTCAAGTCCTTACTTGATAAAATCAAGTATTCAACCCCTATTTGTCTTGGGGTATCTCAGGCCAGGGTTCCAAACCTTTAAATTTATTCTTCCTAGCTCACTAACTCTTCATATTTAACTCCCTGTAACCCCTTTCAGAGTTTCTTTCCATCGCACACATCGTTTTGTGTTGATGTTCCTCTATTCCCGAGTGTCTTTGATCCACCCTCCTTACTCAATGGGACTCAAATCAATTCCCAAGTATTAGGATCTATCCAACATTCCAAACTAACTTCTTTGACATTCCCCAACACAACCAAAACTGACTCTTTGGTTCCTAGTTCGCCAACACCACAAGGGCCTAGAATACACTGGTTTTTTAGTAGCCCTGTTTGAACACATTTTCTAGTTTTACTTCCAAATCTCCCAAAGGACCTATAAAATTTATTGGATAATCAAAAAAATTCTAATTGGGTCAGCACTTTTCCCAAATGGAAAATTCTTGGAACCTTGGACAACTCCTCCAACTTAGGAACCCTCACCTTGGCCTAGAAGGGCTAATAGGGAACCTTAATGAGGGAAGTACCCTTCAAACATTTGGATTCACAAATCCAACACTTTTAAAACCTTTGGGCACATGAAATACCATCAATAACCCATTCTTGGGTCTTGAAACAATACCCATCAAAAGTTATGGGGTCTGCAAGAAATCAGTCTATGCTTCTTTACCAGTCACATTTGAATGCCTAGCTAGAGTTTCATGAATATCTCTCCAAAACTAGAACATCACACTTTGAAAACAAGTGTATTATAAAATACACTCCAACCTCCAATATAACTTGGAATTATATCTTTCCCATGGTTACATCTTGAGATATGGAGAGAGAAAGTTGAAACCCTGGTTTTTGCCAAGTTTTCAACCTATAGGCGACTGTGATATGATGTCTCCCTCAATAATTTACCTTAGGAAATATAACTAGATTCAAATGAAATATAACTCAATTCTCCAAATTCATATCAATTACATTCCTCCATTGGTTCCCTTACAACTTCGTACAAAGTGTAAAACTAGAGAATTGCATGGTAAAACTGTAGTTTTCTTTATTAAAATTCAAATGTCTTCATACAAAATCTTCTCAAAAACCTTGGATTTGATTGTTGACACAATTTTATATCATTTCCCATCATTTAAAACCAATTTTGGTTGGTTATGAATGTTGGGTAACTATATTTGAAAAGTTGCAATCAACAACTTTTGTTGTTGACAATATTTGCACTATTTGTTGACAACTTTTGCAAATTGACTTCTTAAGCATCCTAGGAACCTACCAAGGGCACATTTGACATTGGATGAACATGTAAATATAAAATCAACCCTTCCTAACACAAATCTACCCAAACCATGTCCATTTGACCATATTTGACTATAGAATTTATAGCACATCCTAAGCCACTAGGCCTTACAAATTTGGACTTATTATATTTATAGGATCTCTTGATCCCTATAGGCACTTGGCCTATCAAAACATGTATGTACCATCATGGAGGCCTTGTGACCTCATTTTCTTCATCAAGAGGTGCTCCTATGCTAGAGATCCTAAAGACTTTCAATATGGAAGATTCAAAACCTATCGGAACACCGATTGCTACTGGTTGTAAATTGTTAAAGGAAGATGACACAAAGGAAGTGAATGAGACACTTTACCAATCCATAATTGGTAAAATATAGTATTTTGTACATAGTAGACCAGATATTGCACATTTAGTTGGTATAATTGCAAGGTTTTTTGCAAACCCAAAGGAGACACATATGTCTACAGTGAAAAGGATATTTAGATATCTGAAAGAGACTAAAGATTTTGGTCTGTTATACACAAAAGGAGGAGATTTTGATCTCAAGGTGTATACTGATGCTGAATGAGATGGAAATATTGATGATAGAAAAATCACCAGTGGCAGATCTTTCTTTTTAGGAGAAATATTAGTGACATGGTTAAGTAAGAAACAAAGCTATATTTCACAATCTATTGTTGAAGCATAATAAGTTGTTGTTGCTATGAATTGTTCTAACAATGTATGGATCAAACAACTACCGGAAGGTATGCATGAAGAGATTACTAATCCAATTACAATTTATTGTGATAATACTAGTGTTGTTAACATATCAAAGAATCTTGTGATGCACTTAAAGACAAAGCATATGTCTATCAAGTATCACTACTTGAGAGAACAAGTACAAGATAAGCTTGTGACATTAGAGTATGTGAATTCTAAAGAATAGATAGTTGACATATTTACCAACCCATTACCAAAGGATGCTTTTGAGTATCTCTGAGGTAAGTTAGGGGTTCTTCCCCTATCTAATGTTCACTAAGGCAAGATGCATGCTGCATCAATTTAGGAATTCATTTGAATATCTATTTTGTGGGTTGATGATAGTGTTCACTCTTTAGGTGAATCCTGAAGATGTGAAACATAAGTTTATGACTGCAATGAGAGATTTATACATTTAAGGTATGATTTAATTTTATGTTTCTTTGACATTGCTATCAAAGAGGGGGAATATTACTAAAAGAGGGAGAGTAAACCAATTGATTATTGGAGAAGAGGGAGAATATATGAAAGAAGGAGAATATTGTTGATGCACTGATTGCATAAAGAAGGGAGAACAAAAACATAAAAAGGAGTAGAATAGTAAAGAAGACTACTACTAATAGAGAGAGATAAATTATAGATGAAAGATTACAGAAGGAAGATCAAGCAAAGGATAAGTTATAACTCAAAGTGAGTACATTATATGAATGATAGTGAAGTGTACCATCATCAATTGAACACTGAATATTGTTAGTGTTTCCATCAATGCCAAAGAGGGAGATTGTTACTATACCTAATAATAATGTTGAAGATTGATTATATGATGGTGATGACATTGAAGACTAGTCAAGATCAGGAGAATACAAGAGAGTAGAAAGGTTAGATCATTTATTGTCTTGTCATTGATGTCAAGCAATCAATTTTTGGTTTATATTATGTTGTCATATCACTCAGTTTATGGTATAAGTTGAATGAGTTAAGAAGAAGAAATGAGATGTTGTGAAGTTGAAGAACATAAATGGGCAATTGATACAAATCGAACAATGTTAATATTATTTTGATATAATTATTTTTTATCTAACATATGATTATGTTAAGTCGATAAAGCATGGTAATGAAGTTTTGTCAAGTCAGTAAGTTAAAATATTTTGGCTACCAAGAAGGAAAAGTCACTTGGTAAGGTAAAAGTAAAATGAAGTGATTTGGTAAAGCGAGAGGAACTCAAGGCATCGAGTGAAGGTAACTGAAATTCAAATGAAGGACATTGAGCAAGGAACATATATTAAATGTAAGGATTGGAACGATATTTAATGATTAGCTATAATGAGTTGGATGGTTATGATGACAAGGAAAGTTAGTTACAGAGATCTACGGACAAGAAAATTCAAGGAGAAGATTTACGTAAAGATCTAAATGGTAAAAATAGAATGGAACAAGTTTCTAGAAAATTTCAAGTTCCAAGGTGAAATGAAAATGTGTTATTGAGATCTAGATACAATGAATAATTTTATGAAATAAATTGGATGGCTGAGATTGATCAAAGAAAAATGTAATAGAGGAGATTAAGAGGCAAAAATTGTCTATATAAAGGATGAATTTGTATGAACAAATGGCTGCAAAAGTGATGAAAAGGATGAAAAGATGAGTCACTGACTGATGTAGTGAAGAAGGAACATAAAGATTCTGAGTGGGAAAGTAGGATCTGATGAAGTGTTGAAGCAAGTGGAAAGTGGAGATAGAAGAGCACACAAAGGATCTGATTAAGAAAAGATAGTTTCAAATCTACAGGTTAATTTATTTACTATTGCTTATTAACATTTGTAACAGAGAAATATCTTAACAGAGTGGACTTAACAGTCTTATTGTAAAATCCTTGAAAAAGGTAACATTCTAAAGAGAGTTTGAAGCCCTCTAATAAGGTCACTCCTAACAGGATGAAGTTCCTAATAGATCTGAGGTAAATCCCTTGATTGGGTCACACCTAATAGTGTGTATTATAATCTTTAACCAAACTGGCTTTTAACCGAGAATACTTCAAAAGAGTATTTTCTTAGTGGGTGACAATTCCCACAGTGGTTTTTCCCAACGCTGGGTTTTCACGTTAAATATTGGTGTTACATGTTGTGAATGGTTTATGTGAATGGTTTACTAATTATTAAAGTTTATTTAATATTATCAGTAAAGAGTGAACTGTGTTTAATCAAGTTGTCACCGAGTTAATCAGAGAAAAGTGTTTTAGGTATTAGGAATCAGGGATTATTGATTCATCCCCGCTCTCTGTAATCCAACACAAGAAACATGTAGCACCTTGTGCAATGGTTGACTTTGGCAGCATATGATTAAAATAAATATTAGGGATTTCTAACCCCCCAACCTTTCTCCCACTATCCCTTCACCTTCCAATGCACCACACACATTGTTTTAAATGTGTAGGGCACTTGTAATATTTAATGTAAACTTATTGTCTTTCATAAATAAAAGAAAGGGAATCATAGGGGGTTTTGAACCCACAACCTCCTACCATACACTCATACCTCTGATTGTTAGGCCAACGAACCTGATGGCGATAAATAAGGGAAAGATATAGTCAAGGAGGCCTCTCACCAATGAGGAAAAGGGGGACGTGATCTTCCCATTCATGGAGTTTAATTAATCTAAAATAAACTAAGAGCCAAATATATAATTTGTTTTAAAAAAACCAACTTATCAATTTAGTCAAAGACTAAATTTTATTCCATTTATATAAATTAGTGGATTGATGGGTTCAAAATAAAACCCCCTTAATAGTTTTGGCATAAGACGATAATTAAGGGGGGCTTTCATTTCTTTAGTTGGTTTATTTGGGGAGTGATTGAGTTATTTTTAGTGATATGGTAAATCATACGGTTCTATACCATATTTGGTAAGCTTTGTGTATAATAAGGGAGTTAATTTTTGTACTCGGGGACATGTTTTTTGGGAGAAAATTGTGAGAGAATTTATGGGAGATTAGAGAATTGGAATTAGGATCAGGGAGGGACCACTCCATTAGAGGGACCAAGAGACATAAGAAATTGGTGAACTTTGTTATCAACTTGTGTTTTTTCTTCTCTCTTATGTTTAATATCACTTTTTAATTATTATGTTGATACACGCATTTTAATTACATTTGAAGGACCTTAATTTAATCATTGCAAAAAAGTTAATATTCAAGATCAATAGTCCTAGATCCTAACATCAGATCAAGTGCATATAATGCAATTTTATATTGAGTTACAAGGAACTAATTGCAATCAATGCTTCCATAGATGTTCTTTGACCCATTCTATTAAAGTCATCGATGCATAATGCATCTTGGCATTGTGTGTACATACACAAGGAAAAGTTGTGATACAAGATGTATTGATGTTGAACTAATACACTAGTGAGGGCTATGATGAGTTACACTTAGATCATATTATCCAATTAACTACACAATGAATTTCTTTGAATACTATAGCATAACAATATGTCTCATACAACATATGTTAGTTAACACTCAATAGCTAGGAAAATTGAAATTGAAATTTGACAATTTTAAGGGTTCATTCTCATGCTCCTAAAAATAGACTTTGATTGATCCTCTTGCTTGTATATAATCTTTAAAAATAAGATATAAATTTTGATATAGAGAATAAAAAAATTTAAATAAGCATTAAAAAGGCAAAATAATTATAGATATATAACAAATAAATAAAGATTATTATAAACATAAATAGAAATAATAAAGATAGATAAAAATTAGACATCACATTACAATAAAATAATTACTACTAGGAATCATTATCTCTATTAGCAAAAAATGTAGTCTGCAAATTAATAAAGGCTTCCCACGATGAGATTTCTGGGCTCATTGTGTGCTTATTCAGGACAAATTGTCAACCAAATTTGGTAAATCCTTCCCAAAATATACCTCAAACCCTCCTTATTTTGTAAAGGGGGTGAACATAACAACTTTGGGAAAGAAGAAAATGGACCTATGTGAAAATTTTGGGCCTGCAATCCTGACCACCAAACAAGGATGGCAAGTAGTCTGCTCTAGGAAGGCCAAGCATTAGATTAGGACTTAGATGAAACCTCAAGTACCCAGTCATTGGAATATTGTTTCTTCATAAAGGGATGGTCATGGAGGTTGGGATTTGACAAAGAATCAAGAGATCAACTTACATAATTAGACTTTTAAAAACCCATCTACTAGAGCCAACAATGTCCCTTTAGGGGAAATAAAATACTCTAACCCAAAGATGGCTCATGCAACCTCCAAAAGTGACCACATTCTTAGGAATGGGACAAGAAAAATATTCAAGGTGGATATAGATTTTATTAGACCTATTTGGGAAAAATATTCATACTTGGGTGTCTTGGCTTTCTTGAGTGGCAAAAACCTATCCCTCTCAAACATGAAAGAATGGTTGAACAATAAGTTACCCAATCAAGTAAGTATTTCTAACCTAGGAAAAAATGTTCTATTCATTCTATGAAATAATTGATAAATTAGGGATGAAATTTTATTTGGCAAAATTAGATTTTTTAAAGGATATCAGTTACAATTTATCAAATGGTTTACACATTTAAATCCTTACACATATAAAGTAGATGTTATACCTAAATGGGTAAATTTAGGTTGGATCCCAGTGGAATATTGTCTTGTTGGAATCATTTGTCAATGCACCAAAATCTTGAACTGTCAATGCTTGATACAAATATCAGATTTAACCTGACCCATAGGAGGCAGTTAAGTCATGTCACGAATCTCCAAGGAGGTGTTGACCACCAAGTCAACAATATCTCCCTCAACTCCGAATGAGCCTTCAACACCCACTAAAGGGAGACTCAAGCCCATGACCCAAGGCTCTAATACCAATTGTTGGAATCATTTGCCATTGCACCAAAATATTGAACTGTCAATGTCTGATACAAATGTTAGATTTAACCTGACCCATAGGAGGTGGTTAAGTCATGTCACGAATCTCCAAGGAGGTGCTGACCACCAAGTCAACATGTATGCTAGTGGTCTTAGATGAAATTAGGTCAAACTAGGGTACTTTTTTAGGATGTGAAGGTATTTCAAATGATGATATCTCTAAAGAGGTTAAAGTACTTCTTAATCTAAACCCTAAGATTGAGACACTAGAGACTTTAAAAATTGTCACCAACAGAGGAGTATGTAATATTAAAACCTCCTTTTATCAGGGGGAAATAGATGGGTTGGATATCATCGATAGAAAGAGTCAACTGGTATTAAATGATAGAAGATCTAAGACCTCAAGACCTGAAATTGAAAATCTACAATTAAGAGCTGAAAATGAATACTCTAGCTCTATCAATACAAATAGAAGAAATAATAATGATTTACATCCTATTAACAACAATAACAGTATAAAATATAGGGAGGATGCTTTGAGGATGGATAAAAGAAATAATGATATGACTCCCTCTGAACCTAAACAAAAGAGGAAGAGGGATAATCCAAAGGTAATATAATGGAAAATTTATAATCCTAAGGAATTAAGTATTCCTCCATAATATGATACACCTACAAAAAGTGATTTGGAACTGATAAGTGATGATAAAGAATTTATACAACCAAATGTCCAAAGGCCTGAAATAAATAATGAGGACATCAAAATTAATGATTATAAAGAATCTCTTCATAATATTATGGAGGAAGTAGAAGGAATCAAGAAAGTTGTTAGGAGACAATTAGATTCTCTCAAAGAAGGAGAAATCCTTGCAGATTTGGAAGGTATGGATTATGGAATTGGACTAGAGGAAGAGGATTTATAAGTTAGCAAAGACAACCTTCAAAAGTACAATAAAAAAAGGGTCAAGTTCAAGGAAAAACAAGTTTTGATTAAGAATTTACTTGACACTATGGACTTGGAAGAAGGAGAAGAGATTTTAGGGATAGAAGAGAATGAAGTCAAGAACAAATAGAGGGACAACAGAATTTGGGGCCTAGCTCTAACTAGTGTGGGTTGATCCTCCCTTGATTGTGCAAAAGTAACCAAGAAAAGAGGAAGAAAATCACTCAATTAATTAAGGCAGATGGTTGGGTTTGCCTCTGATCAAACAAAGATAAATGAAATTCTTAAATATTAGAAGGAGAAGGTCCTTCTCAAGGCACCATGAGAGTATTGACATGGAATCTTAGGGGCATGAATGCCCCTAACAAGCAATAAATTATCGAATGTTGCATATTTTCTTTAAAATATAAAATAATAATGCTTCAAGAAACCAAATTGGACAAGGAAGAGTTGGAAGTTTTTAAGAAGAAAATTAGACTATGGAGATTGGATGGGGTTTTAGCTAAGGGTGCTTTTGGGAGATAGCCATTATCTGGGACCCTCAAGTGGTAGTATATGAGGAAATTTACAGTCAAAAGAATTGTATTTGTTGTTGTAGTAGAAGTACTAGAAATAATCTAAGGTTCTGGTTAATAAACATATATATCCCTAAACTAATTCAAGACAAGATGACTATATGGAAGGAAATTGAATCTTTGATGGAAACCAACTTTGGGCAAAATTCTATCATTGGAGGAGACTTCAAATCTATTATGAGTAACAAAGAGAAACAAAGAGAAACATGGAAGAATCTCAAACCACAATAGAATTCAAAGGTTGGGTGAATAAGAATGTAATGATAGAGATTAATTCATAAAAAAAGGCATATATTTGGAATAAAAGGAAGTTAGGTTTTAGCCACATTATTGAGAATCTTGATAGATTAATTTTTTAGGATGATATATAGGACTTTAATTACAACCTCAATGCAATAATCCTACCCAACTCAGGATCAGGTCCCTTCCCTGTGCAATTATCTTTAAGTGATGAAAGTAAACCAAATAGATGTCCCCTTTAAGTTTAAGAAAATGAAGTTAAGGGATGATAATTTATTCCAAAAAATTGAAGGATGGTGGAAATAAGAACATGTTAAGGGTTCTAAGGCTTACTGTTTCATGGTCAAGCAAAAAGAATAAAAAGGAAACTTCAAAAATGGAATATTTTTGAAATAAAAGAAAGTTTGGAAAAAGAACTAACTACTTTAAATGAAGAAGACTTGGTTAATGAAATGGACCAAGCAAGCTAATTGAAAGAAAAAGAACTATTAAATAGATATGAAGAGGTATTGGCTAGAGAAGAAATCTATTGCCAACAAAAGTCAAGGGAAATTTGGTTAGTAGAAGGGGATAAAAACACAAAATTATTTCATAACAATACAAAAATAATAGGAAATGTTAACAAAATCACAAGAATAAAGTACTCAAATGGGACAAATCTAGAAGATCCAACAAGGATTAAGGAGGAAATGATGAATCATTTCGAAATAATCCTTAACAATTGGGAAGGTTACAACCTAGCAGCACAACAAAGAATCATAGAAAATATACCCAAGATTATTACAAAGGAAAAAAATAAAATGTTAAATGAAAAGTTCACCAAAAATGAAATTGAGGCTTCTTTGAAACAAATGCACTCGGATAAGGCCCCAGGATTGGATGGATTCCCGACTTTAATCTTTTAGAAATGTTGGTCATTATTAGGAGAATAAGTAACAGAGGTCCTTAAAAGCATTAGAAACTTAGGAAGAATTTTAAAGGAGATTAACAACACCTTCCTCACACTTATCCCCAAAAAAGAGAAAACTGAGAATTTGGAGGACTATAGACCCATATCTTTATGTAATACTATCTACAAAATTTTAACTAAAACCCTAGCTAATAGAGTTAATAAACTATTATCGGATCTAATTTCAAATGAGAAGACTATGTTTGTACCTATAAGATACATCTTTCATGAAGTAATAATAGCCCAAGAAGCTATCCACTCTGTCCAATAAAACAAAGATCCTAGTATGCTTATAAAACTTGATATAAAAAAGCCATGCAACAAAGTTGAATGGATTTTCTTATGCAAGTGCATGGAGGCATTTGGATTCATAAAGCAATGGATGTTGGAAAGTTGACTATACTGATGTATATGACTATAATTTAGTATTGTCATTATGGAAACAAAGTCATATGGAGTTTTGGAGTCAGCGCATAACTTAGAAGATCATAAAAATGGCTAAGTATGGAAGACTAGATAGTTAGTAGAGCACCAGATGAACAGAGCATCAACACATGTGCATATGACCGAGTTTTGGTATGCCCCCTATAATACAAGCTTTTAGTTATGTTATTTAGCTATGGTTAAGAGTACATGATCAGATGAGTTAGTAGGATGAAGATACATCAAGTTGAAGTGACACAGACAGTGAGCGGCAGAGCAGAATAGAGTATGCAGTTGACTGTTAGTATTTTGGTTAGCACTTATAATATTGTTTTGTAAAGGCTATGTGCCTATTGTATTTGTGTTATAAACATGAAAATCTAATTGTATGTAAACACGCTTGAGCCAATTCATTTGGAAGCATTGTATGTAATTAGTTATAGGTTGACTAAGTGAATAGTTTTGTTAGCACATATAAATAAGACATGCGCCTTTGTATTTGAGAATGGCATGTGATATAGAGTGGATATAATAAGAGCGAAAGTATGTGAAGAGTAGTTAGAATGTTGTAGAGCTTTACAAGAGGTTAAAGCATCAGCACACATAAGGAACTGATCAGATAAGCAATGTCACAACAACAGTTCACCTTGTAGATATAATGTGTATCTGATATCTAGAAGGTTGTAGCCTTCACCACTTGACAA
The DNA here is from genome assembly GCA_027943335.1 of Chamaecyparis obtusa. Taxonomy (NCBI): domain Eukaryota; kingdom Viridiplantae; phylum Streptophyta; class Pinopsida; order Cupressales; family Cupressaceae; genus Chamaecyparis; species Chamaecyparis obtusa. The sequence continues at coordinate 807,234 of BSBK01006347.1, read as the reverse complement.
GTGAGCTCTAGGAAAGTGTGTCCTCACCCTTAACAGGGTTAATTGTAAAAGACTCCTAGCAGGGTTTGACCCTTGACAAGGTCTTTGTACTTAAGCTTTGTAATGATAGCTCCTAACAGGGCTAAGGAACATTAACAGGTTCATAATACACAAGTACAATTATTAGTGGGTATTAATTCCCACCAGAGTTTTTTCTTTGGCCAAGGTTTCCCTGTAATCATATATGGTGTTACGTGCTTATTACTTTACATGCTTTAATATTCAGTTCAACATCTAAGTTATTGAGTTAAGTTTCAAGTATCAGAAAGTAATTATATAGAACATTGATTCACCCCCCCCCCCCCCCCCCCCCCTCTCAGTGTTCCCATTCCTAACAATTGGTATCAGAGTCTTGGTCCTCTAAAGACAAGTTTAACCACTCAAGGAGATCATGGGTTTGGAAGAAGTGAAACATCTGAAGAAAAATCTTGAAGCAGCTCTTGAAGACCTTGACAGATCTGAAAGGGAAATTGAAGAACTGAAACTAAAGGTTAGTGGTTCTCAAGTATTCATCAAGAAATTGAGAAAATATTTGAAGGATTGTTCAAATAGTGATTTAGGGAAAATGGTCAAAAAGTTGAATGAGGAAAACACATCTCTGAAGGATCAAATTGAAAAGTTGGATGAAAAGCTATTTAACAATCAGAAAGCCTATGAAGAACATGCCAATGAAAACAAGCAGTTGGATGAAGAACTGAGGCAAGCAAACATGAAAATCTTAGAGTTAGAGAACATCAAGAAGCAAGTGGAATCTGAATTGACTGAAGCAAAGAATCATATTGACAAATTGCACACAAGCAAGGATCTAATAGAGTCACAGTTGTATGCACAAAATATTAAAGGAGATACCTTTGGTATTGGATTAAATGAAGCACAAAATCAAATCAATGATATGCGAGGAAGAATGAAAGCACCAGAAGAATCTACAGAAGCTAAGAAGACTGAAGATCATATTGAAGCTAAAGCAGAACCATCTAAAGATGAGCGCAAGCCAGTAAACAAAACGTGTTATGCCTGTAACAAGCATGGTCACATAGTAAGAGATTTTAAAGAGGTAAGACCTTTCAATGGTTACTGTTATTCATGCAACAAGTTTGGTCATAGAGCTATGAATTTTAGATCAAATCAAAGAAATCAGACTTAGCAAAATCAAAGAAGTCATCCACAGTAGAATGTTAGAAGTCCTCAAAACATTACATGTCAGATATGTAATTACAATGGTCATATAGCTAGACAATGCAGTATGGTAGCTCACATCAATGTGTTGAAGAACATAAGGCCTCTAGTTATTTGTCACTATTGTAACAAGGATGGACACATCTCAAAGTTTTCTAGATCAAAAGTGTAAAGACAAGAAAGCCCTAATAAGTCTCAAGGATCAATTCTGGATGAATCGGGAGAAGTCAAGTTTGTGAAAGCTACAGAAGATGTGAGCTTGATTTGGACAGAAGAAAAGAAGGATAAGGTTGATGAGTATGTATTGGATGCATCCACAATGGACACACCCTCTACATCCAAATGAATGACCCTCATGGTCATAGGGGGAGCTAGATTAGCTCTAGACCCCTGCACGACTGGTATACTCACCCTCAGAGTATGCGCCTTTGGATATAACTGTTTGGAGACTAGTTAATGTTGTTTGTGAGAGAGCACTTCTTGATTGATAGCAAAAATGGAGATTGAAATTATTTGCTGCATTTTGTGTTTACACAACAAACATTAATGGTAGAAAGTTGATTTAAAGTCACCGAAGATCCATTATTCACACATTTTCATTCAAGTTCGAGCCTTTTAAGAACACATGAGATCAAAGCAGTTTGTGTTGAGAGATTGCAATTGATTTCTTCAGCAAAAGGAAGTTAAGTTTTTTGCAAAGCCCTAGTTCAGACGCGATGGTTTAGAAACCCTTGGAAACCTATTTGAAGTGATTAACCAAGTAAGTTATGGCTACTCCAGTTGTTTTTGATGTTACTAAAAGGAAGAGATACATTTTTAAGAACCCTTTCAAGTCAGTCCTAGATGACCTAGAAGGAGCTTTCTCTAGGACTCTGATGGGAGTTATGCACGTAGAGGACATACACGCATACATCTATTGCAAAAAGGAACTAGTAGGTTTGGATAGAATAAGGTCACACTTAGAGACTATGATGAATCCTAACAAGACATTCCTGGATGAGTTCACGCAATTGGAAAATAACCCTATTATTGAGTATGCAACAACATATGAATTCTATGAATCCAAATGGATTAAGATCCTACTAAGAATAATTCATGATGACCTATTCTAGATAGGAGAAGTCCTTGTTAGAATTACTACTAATCTCATTCATGAGATGACAAGAGTACCTAAGACCGACACCATCCTTCCCACTAGAAAGGATGTCAGGAAATTGATTGAACAGGGTTGTAAATCACGTAGTGATAAGCGCGCGATGACAATTGAACCAATTGAGGAGAAATATATCAAACTGATGTCTATGATACTGGGTTATAGGTTTCAACATGCAAACAAGGTAAATAGTGTGTCCGCAGCCACTATTTTGACAGTTATCAGATTAGTAAAGGAAGATGGAGACTTCAACTTGTGTGAGATCTTGCACACACAGTTGATGGATAATATCAGGGCTATTGAACATGATAAGAGTAAGATATTTAGGTTTGGATCACTCATCATCTATATGTACTTTCATATAGTTAGCAAAGTCTTTGATCTCTACCTTGACAAGAGTCTACCCACAATGCCTCAAATATCATTCAAGGCATCATCAGAGAGTACCTTAAGGGACTTCATAGACTTAGAAATAAAGACATTCAGAATCAGAATGTAGAGAAGATTTAGGATACCTAAGAGCATTGTAGAAAAGTACAAGGATACCATATATTTTATGGTGGAGACAGATATAACATGTATGGAAGTTGTAGAGCCTAGGACTAAGTGGATCCATCCACTTGGTTATGAAGTGGAGGAACATATTCTAGAAGCATATGCACAAGTCCTACTATCAGCGCCCAAGGATCCTAATGAGCCAAGATGGGGCACTTATGAGGAGAAGACAAGACAAGTAGATGTAGTCTTGAACAGTGCTGCGACCAAGAGGAAAGCATCTAAAATCACCTCTGAGATACCAAATATTCATGGTGTCAATCAAGATGACCTAGATAAGGCAAGGGAAACCAAGATTACAATGTAACTTGAGAGTGCACCCTCTTTTGAATTAAAAATAGAGAAGATTGATGACCCTAAGGAGAAGAAAGTAAAAATTGAGAAAATAGATGATCCCAAGGAAAAGAAGAACAAGATTATTGATAGCACTTCAACGCCTACTCCTACTATTGATCTGGAGTCCATACCACCTCCTGAGTATAGTAGTATGCCTAAGAGGAAGAAGCAGACTGACGCAAGACATCCATCCTCTAGGAAAAGAAGAAGTCAAAGGAAGAACACTCAAGCACCTCCTGAGATAGGATTTAGATTGAATCTACAAGTATTGAGGACCAGGATAATTGATGAAGGAAGAATTAATTAGATATCTAAGTTCTATGATAAATATAGTGAGATTGACAAATTTGAGATCCATTCCATGATAATCAAACATATGATTAAGTTCAAGAAGACAGTCTTGGAACTTAAGACAGTTATTCCAGACAGTGTATGGAACATCTTAGAGTTTTTGAAGAGACAGGCTATTGAGGAAGACTTCAAAATAAGGGAGAAGATACTGGATGAAAGCCTCCCTGTATGCTCAATTGAAGAGAAAACACTATTGTTGGATTTGGTGAAGCCACACCTTAGAACAAAGCTAAGAACTCTACAAATCATGAACAAAGAGTATGATTTGGTTGCTAAGGAAATAGAAAAGGCATTTGAGAAGGTATTCCTAAATAGACACATATATCCTCCCACTGCACCTACAACCCAAGCTCCATCTAAGGAAGAAAAAGTATTTCAGGTCCCTAATGTACCTATAACAGGTCCGCAAGATTCAATGCCCATAGTGACAGTGTCTACTGATGCAATGGAGTCTGCGCCCATGCCTAGAACAAAAGATGATACAATTATGATTGATGATGTGGAAATATTAATGGCGGCCACATATAAAGACTTGGACAAGTTTGAAGAAGCCTTTGTAAGTACAGAAGAGGCTGAAATACTATGCGGTGATAATTCACCTAAGCATCAAGAATATGTGCAAATTGAGGATCTAACGTGACATGGAGAAGAAGAGGAGAAGGAAAAAGAAAAGGAGAAAGAGGATGAAGAAAAGAAAGATGAGCCCTCTATTGAAATTCTAGTGATTGTAAAGACTGAGGTAATGGATGTTAGTCAAAGTTCACTCCTTACCCCTAAGCCCTCAATTTCATTGTTGTCAAGTTTGACCCTTGACACAACAAGTCTAGATTCATGGGGAGAAGAAGACCTGATTAAGATCATTGTGCTAGCAATGGAGAAGGCCAAGGAGAAACAAATAATGAGGAACCCTTTGTTTGTTGAATCAGTCAAGATTCTGAATAGCTTACTGCTTGAGGACAAGAAAGTGTCCAGTGTACACTCAATGGATGATGTCAGTACCATCCTGACATGCTTCAAAACAAATTTCTCAAGTCTTGAGGAATCAACATCCAAAGTTGTAGAGGAAAAATATCTTAAGAAGAGATTGAGTGAATTGATAGGTAAATTTTCACTTGACCTTAGTTCTTTAAAGATTGGTCAAGCTTTGCTGAAAGACTTAGCAGCTAAAGGAAGAAAAATAATAGCTGATTGTATGGATAAGGACAAACTAACTGGAGATCTCTCAAAGAAGATTTAGGAAGCTGAATCAATGATGGAAATAGTAAGGAAATAAGTGGAAGATCCCTCCTCAGATGTAAACATGTGTAATAATGTCTATCAAGGTCAGTTAGACAAAATTGAGAAGGCAGAGCAAGAAATGACCAAGATAAGGGCTATGCAAGCACAGTTAAGACATGCACTTGCACCCTCTTTAGATGTACTAAATCAGAATATCAAGGAGATCGATGCCACTATGGTGACATATAATCAAGGTCTAAGTTTACATTTGGAGAAGATGGAGAAGTTGACTTATGCTTTGTGCGCCCATCTCCAAACAGTAAATGCACTGAAGGCATTTTGGCAGCAAGAAATTGCAAACCTTTAGATTGCATATTCGAATGTACTCTCAGTGTAAGTACTTGGAGTTGTATTTTTTTTAGCACCTTTGTCATTAATGTCAAAGGGGGAGTAAAATATATAGTAGAAAGGGAGAATATGGAGTAGTGTATATAATGTAAAAAGGGAGATATAAGATAGAGTATATGTTAGAAAGTTTTTGTAAGATTCAGTTAGTAACTTCACCACATTCCTTTGTTGCCATTAATGACAAAGGGGGAGATTATTGGCAAGTTGACTATGCTGATGTATATGACTATGATTTAGTGTTTTCATTATGGCAACAAAGTCATATGGAGTTTTGGATTCAACGCATAACTTAAAAGATCAGAAAAATGGCTAAGTATGGAAGACTGGATAGTCAGTAGAGAACCAAATGAACATAGCATCAGCGCACGTGCGTATGACTGAGTTTTGGTATGCACCCTAGAAGATAAGCTTTTGGTTCTGTTATTTATCCATGGTTAACAACACATGATCATATGAGTTAGTATGATGAAGATACATCAAGTTGAAGTGACACAGAGAGTGAGTGATAGAGCAGAACAGAGTATGCAACTGATTATTAGTATTTTGCTTAGCACTTATAATATTGTTTTGTAAAGGCTATGTGCTTATTGTATTTGTGTTGTAAACATGAAAATCTAATTGTATGTAAGTATGCTTGAGCCAATTCATTTGGAAGTGTTGTATGTAATTAGTTATAGGCCGACTAAGTGAATAGTTTTGTTAGCGCATATAAATAAGACATGCACCTTTGTATTTGAGAATGGCATGAGATATAGAGTGGATAGAAGAAGAGAAGAAGTATGAGAAGAGCAATTGGAATGTTGTAGAGCTTTACAAGAGGCTAAAGCATCAGCGCACATAAGGAACTGATCAGACAAGCAGTGTCACAACATCAGTTCACCTTACAAATATAGTGTGTATCTAATATCCAGAAGGTTGTAGCCTTCACCACTTAAGTAGTGAGCTCTAGGGTAGTGTGTCCTCACCCCTAACAAGGTTAATTATAAAAGACTCCTAACAGGGTCCGACCCTTGACAAGGTCTTTGCACTTAAGCTTTGTAATGACAGCTCCTAACAGGGCTAAGGAACATTAACAGGTTCATAATACACAAGTACAATTATTAGTGGGTATTAATTCCCACTGGGATTTTTCCTTTGGCCAAGGTTTCCCCGTAATCATATTTGGTTTTATGTGTTATGTGTTGATTACTTTACATGCTTTAATATTGAATTCAACATCTAAGTTATTGAGTTAAGTTTCAAGTATCAGAAAGTAATTATATAGAACACTGATTCACACCCCCCCCCCCCCCCTCCCCTCTCAATGTTCCCATTCCTTACAATGGATTCATCTTATGTTTGAATTCATATCAACACCTAGGATCTCAGTTTTAGTTAATTGATCACCTGAAGGTTTTTAAATATTTCTAGAGGGTTGAGACAAGGGGATCCACTCTCTCCTTTCCTTTTTATTTTTATAGTTGAAGCTTTGGGTAGATCCCTTAAAAATGATAGAAATAAGGGGTACCTGAAAGGAGTTAAGGTAACAAGCAGATAGGACCCTATTACCCATCAACAATTTGCTAATGATACACTACTAGCAGGAAAAGCAAATAAACAAGAAGCATAAAACATTAAAGAAGTCTTAGAGGTTTATAGTAAGGCATCTTAATAGGATATTAACAAGGAGAAATCAAAATTATTTTTCTTCAACACCAGCCTAAACAAAATAGCAATTAGAGATATTCTTGACTTCAACATTGGGAAATTACCATGCATATATCTAGGTTTACCTTTGGACAAAGAGAGCAAGGAAAACCACCTGTGGGACCAAGTGTTTCCTAAATCAGATAAAATATTAGAGTCCTAGAGAGGAAAATGACTCTCTTCAACATGGAGAACTACAATGATTAAATTTTTACTATCTACTATTCCCATATATGAGCTAACTTGCAATAGTCTTCCTATCAGAATCAAAGATAAGATTGTTAAAAAACTAAGGACCTTTTTATGGCAAGGCACAACTAAGAAAACAAAATTGGCTATGATAGCTTGGGACAAAATTTTCTGACCAATTGAAGAGGGAGGCATAAACTTCAAAAATATCCAAGAGAAAAATAAAGCCCTGGGAGAAAAACTTGTTTGGAAAATACAAAAATACCCCAACCTAAAATGGGTTAAGATACTACGATACAAATAATTAAATGGGGAAGACCCAATAATAATTTTTAGAAAAACATTTCCTCCAAAGGGTTCAAGGGTTTGGAACTTCATATTGGAATGTAGGGATCTCATTAACACAAGTTTGTCTTGGGACATTGGGTCAAGAGATCAAACCCTCTTTTGGGAGGACTCATGGGGAGGTTACCCCTCTATAGACTCATTAGTAAACAACAACTGACTTAAGTAAACCTTATAAAGGAATCAAGGAAACCTTGTAGAGGATTATATTGAGATCCCAAATGGTAATCCCTCTTTAGGATGGAAGTGGAAATTAGTAACTTAATTAAATAATACAAAAGAGGAATAAATCAAGCTAAAAGAAATATTGGAGAAATGAAAGATAATAATTATAAATGAAAGAGATAGACTAGTGTGGCTTAAGGCTAAAAATGGTGAATACAATATAAAATATGGGTATAAGCATCTTATGGGTAGGCATACTTCCTCCAAGTACTAGTTGGAACTGCATCTATGCTGTAATAAGAACTATCCTCCTAAGGTAGGAATGTTTGCATGGCTTTCTCTTTAGAAAAATATTTTAATAATAGTTTGGTTTACTAAGATGGGCTACCATGGGCTATCTAGATGCACCCTTTGTGAGAAAAGTGAGGAATTTGTAGACTATATCTCGATTGATTGTGACTTTGCAAACAAATGCTGACAATGGCTTAACAATAAGCTGGGATGGAAGACAACCCTACCAAATGTCATTTTGAAGCATTTCCAAAGCTGGCCCAAAATCAAAGAACATAACACTTATGTGAATAGATGGATTGTTGTCCCATCTATAATAATATAGGAAGTAAGGAAAGAAAGAAACCATAGACTATTCAAGGAGAAAAAGATAGAGTAGGAACAATTAACAAACAAGATTAAGACATCCATTGTGGAAGTTATTAACACCAGGAATTAGAATAATCAATCAAATGATAAGAGTTTTACCTATTAGGATGAGAAGATCAAATTTTATTGGAATCGTCTAAAGATTCCTCCTTTTATTGGATCTGGTAAGGAAACAAAGAATCAAAAAGGCAAAAAATGGATGATTGCAAGTGGATTCCTCCAAAGAAAGGTTGGTTCAAATTAAATTTTGACAGTGCTTTGAGGGGAAACCCATGTGTTGCTGGGATTGGTTGAAGCAGTCACAACTGGGAAGGAGTAGAGATAGCTCAGATAGCAAAGACCAATTGGAGAAGAGACGAATAATTATGTAGAGTTCACTGCTCTTGTAGAAGGCTTATTATTCTGTAAAGATTTACAATTGGAAAATATAGATATTGAAGGGGATTCAACATTAGTTATAAATGCTTTAAGGAAGAACTTAACTCCCAACTAGATCTCGAACGACATCCTCAAAAGAATAATGAAACTTCAAGGATACTTCAAGAAATATACTATCAACCATATTTACAGAGAAGATAATGGTAAGACATACAGGTTGGCCAACTTGGGTACATATAAGGCCTTTTTAAAAAGCATAGGTTGACAATAATCTTCCTATAGTTAGCTTTATATGGTAAACCATATCCTTGTCTCAATAGGTTCTAACAGATGCAATATTCTTGATTAAATTAGAATTAACCCTTGTATAGGTTGAACCTAATGTATAACACCTAACATATTCCATAAATCACACAAAATTATATATTTCACTATTTTGTTAACCCCAAAATAGTAGGCTATGAAATAGCGAACTTGTCGCTATTTCACAAAAGGAAAGTTCTATTATAGAGAAATGGTGAAATTTCACTATTTCATGGAGGGCGGATTTCATTGTAATGAAATAGCGAAATGGTTGTTATTTTGCAAGTGGTGATTTCTCTTGTGGAAAAATGCTGAAAAGTAGCTATTTCACTAGAGGCAAATTATGACCTATTGGCATAAAGTTTAATAAGTTGGAAACTTAGTAGAAAGTTTCTAGTTCTCCTTTACTTATTTGTTGATAAGTGCAATTCATTTGCATGATTGGGACAATATGCCTCTTAGTGTAGAGACTAGGTGAGCATAATTTATAAATAAGTTTCGATCATGGTAGTCTATGACGCTCTTTGGAATGATTATAAGTATACTTTCTATTGTAGGGGCTTTCTAAGTAAGGAATTTTAAGTTATAATTATAAATAAAAATTTGAGAAATCTGTCATTAACAAGGTTGACAAGAGTTTTTGAGGTTGGCTTTGAATTATGTACAGGTATAGGATCAAAGGCATATATCTAGAAGGTTTCTTATAGGTCACATGGTAGGAGTAACAAGGTCAAAGAAGTAACTTTGTAACATATTCCTTATGTATGTTGAAATGGGTAACTATCCCATCTAAAATTTGTATCTATCTCATAACTATCTGATGGGTTGAATGTAAAACATTGTAACTTTGAAATTATTTTTATGTTTTGGGCAAGACCACAAGTTTTCCTCACCCATCTCTTTCCTACTAGTTCCCATTTTGAACTGGGTTGAATTTTTTTTAAAGAATTAATAAAATAAATCGGCTATGACCTATTACCTATCAAAAATAAAATAAAATAAAGATAGATAAAATTTAAATTATCAAATCATGAAAATGGACATCAAAATAAATGATAATTGGCATGGTTGTTTGCTAATTTCATTATTAGGTTGGCACTAAATGTGTAGGATAATTGAGAGGGTAGGATAAGCTGTCAAGAAAATCATTGAAACCTTTCATTGAAGTAGATCAACAAAAACTTATCCTTAATTCTTTAATCATAGAAAGATATAAGCATGAAAGAACATAGAAAAGTAGAAACCACCTTACATAATGAAACACTAGGTTTATATGGAACCCTATTAAGGGAAAAAATGCAAAGAATATTATTTATCAAATATACAAGAACACTTGTTAGGGTGACATTAATTAAGGTTATTTTTATAAAGAAAGGCTCACTTCTGAAGGACTCATTGCCCGAAGAAAGAAGGATCACTATTGGAGGCTCATTGCCCAGATAAAAAAAGATAGAAGAGAATAGATCAACCACTGATGCACAAATCCAACATAACCAAATAATGTGTAGATGACTTTGGCTCACTACTTCCAACAACTAACACATGAAAGTTCACACTTCTCAACTCCACACTTCTCAACACCACACTTCACACTACTTCATATATACAAGGAGACATATCCTCTTTCACACACACACACACATACACTTTTACAACACTTTCATAGGTATACCCACATGCCACACTTTTTTCTTGACAATGCATCTTTTATTTATACCATCCTTTTAATTTCTAAATCTCCCACTATTGGCTAAGCATCTTAATTGGACACAATTTGAATTAGGTCAACCCTAAACATTTATATGGTGGAAAGGAATGAAAATTTGACCACAACACATCTTAAGTAGGACCGAAATCAATATCATACATGTCACATTCCATCTTGCATTCACTGAGATAATTAATTTAAGTGTAAACACCTGAGGTTAGCCAAACCGTCACTAAGAAACATCATCAAACTTTGAAATCATGTCTCTAAAACTCAAAATCTCATGTCCACTAACTTGAATTAAGCTAAGGACATTAAAAGATCAGTTCCAAAACCACAACATCAGAACGATCACACAAAGAAATGTGGAGCATGCATTTTGCACAAGAAACACATGCATACACTATCATACTTAGACAAATCTAATTCCATTGCACTGTGATACTAAGCACACAAGGTTGAGTCCAACATATTCAACCAATACTAAACATCATACTAAAATCTCATCAGTAGAGTTGCAAAATAAAGAATATGTAGAGAAAAACTCTCAACACTATTACACAAGAAATAATCACCAATGACAACAAAAACATGTTGACATCAATGAGAACCTAACCAACTCAAAAAACAACTTATTTTGCTCAATCTTGCAACAATATCACCCTTCCTCATTGATGGTAACACATCTATGAAAACAACAAAATTCTCCCATTGTATACCAAACTCTTCCCTGTTGACATCAATGAAAAAAACCAAATGCATAAACCACTTACTCATTCTACTCAGCTCCCCCTAAGATATACATAATAGCTCACAACTATACTTAGTTGCACCTGAGATGAAGCCACCATCATTTGTCTAGATTTAAGAATATTCATGAAATTCACTAGACCAATGCACCTCCATATGCATCTATCTCTAATAAGGAGGACCAGTAACCCCAATATCTCTGAGAGATATTAAAAAATATCCTTATAGTGTGCCTTGGTAAAAATATTATCAATTTGTTCTTTTGTAGGTACATACTTGAGCTTACCTCATTCTCCAAAATCTTTTTTCTTATAAAGCTTTACCTGGTCTCTTGATTTCCTCATATGCCTTGACCTCATCTAGAGTGTTCAACCCATTTGTTAGTTGCACATATTATTTCCCAACAACCTTCCAAGTTTCATAACTAAGAGAGGTCAAACATCCTTGTATCTTCACCTTCCAATAAGCATAGCTAGATCCATCAAATATAGGGAGTGTCCTTAAGCAGTTAAGATCTTCTCCAAGGAACCAAAGCTTTGATACCAATTGTTAAATGTGTAGGACAAATGAGAAATGGGGGGGATCAGTTGTCAACAAAAACCTTCAAACCCTTTCATTGAATCAGATCAACAAAAACTCATCCTTAATTCTTTAATAAAAAAAAGATATAAGTATGAAAGGACATAGAAAAGCAGAAACCACCATACACAATGAAACACCATATTTATGTGGAAAACCCTGTCAAGGGAAAGACGATAGAGAAGATTAATTCTCAAATATATAAGAACATCTGTTAGGGTGACATTGGTTAAAGTGATTTTTACAAAGAAAGGCTCAGTACCCTGAGAAAGAAGACTCACTGCCCATATGAAGAATAATAAAAGAGAATAGATACACCATGTATGCACAACTCCAACACAATTGAATAATTTGTAGATACCTTTAGCTCACTGCTTCTGGTAGCTAAGACATGAAAGTCCACATTGTTCAACACAACACTTCACACTACTTTATACATATAGGGAGACAAATCCTTTTTTATACATTGCCATCGTGCACACACACACACACACTCTTGCACAACACTTGCACAAGTATACACACATGCCCAACTTCTTCTTCAACAATTCATCCTTTATTTATACCATCCTTTCATTTGCTAAATCTCCCACTATCGGCTAAGCATCTTAACTGAACACACTTTGAATTAGGCCAGTACTAAACATTCTTGAGGTGGAAAGGAATGAGAAGTGGACCAAAACAAGCATTAACTAGGACCAAAGTCAAAATCATATGATTACATTCCATCTTGCATTCACTAAGATAATTAATTGAAGTGTAAACACTCAAGGTTGACCAAACCTAAAGTAAAAAACACCATTGAACTTTCAAATCATGTCACTGAAACTCAAAATCTTGCGCCAACTAAACTAAATGAAGCTAAGGACATTTAAAATTCACTTTCAAAACTAAAACATTAGAAACCATCATTTAGAGAAATACAAAACAAGTATTTCACATAGGAAACACAATTAAACACTGTCATACTCAAATGTATACCAATTCCATTGCACTGCAATCCAAAGCATGAAAATTTGAATCAAACATTACTCAACATCATACTAAAATCTCACCATTAGATTTCTAATCAAAGAATATGCATATCAAAACTCTCAACACCACTACACAGGAAACAATCACTAATGACAACAACAACATGTTGACATAAATGACAACCTAACTAACTTAGCCAACAACTCATTCTGCTCAATCTTGCAACACAACATGTGTTGACGTCGAACTAATATATGAGTGTGGGCTATCTTGAGTTACACTTAGATCATATTATCCAATCAACTACACAATAAATGTATTTGAATACTATAACATAGCAATATGCTACATACACCATATGCTAGTTAAACATTCGATAGCCAGGGAAATTGAAATTGAAATTGAAATTTGAGAATTCGAAGGGTTCATTTCCATGCTCCTAAAAATTAGACTTTGATTGATCCTCATGTTTATATATAATATTTGAAAATAAGATAGTAATTTTGATATAAAGAAAAAAATTTAAATAAATATAAAAAGAAAAAATAATTATAAATAGATAATAAATAAATAAATATTATTATAAACATAAAAAATAAAATAATAAAGATAAATAAAAATTAAACTATCAATCCTGAGAATGGGCACAAAACTAAATGAGAATTGGCATGGTTGTCTGCTTATTTCATTATTACAAAACGAAAAATTCCACTGCGGACAGAAATTGTTCACTTCAATTCTAAATCTTCCTGTCAGTAGATAGTAGCAATTGCTAAGGAGGACTCGTGAAAGCGAGGGAACAAAATAAAAAACAAGCGGAAAAGATAGCCTTAGGTAAAAATAGCGAGCTATTGGAAATAGTGTGATCTACTTAGAATGCGCAGGGCTAATATTTATGTGTTGATCCATTGATTGAAGGGGGGAAATAGGAAAAAAATGAGTTCGCAGAAGGGCAGCGTGAGGGACACATTGCAGGAGGCATTGAAGGCGCTGTACCACCACCCAGAGCAGCAAGTTCGCAATCAGGCCAATGTTTGGCTTCAGGAATTCCAGCGCACAATCGAAGCTTGGGAGGTGACTAGTCTAGACATTACTCAAATGCAATAGTCGCACTATTTTCCTATTAATTCTCAACTCAAACTAGTCATTTCGAGTATGATCTGCATCACTGGTCAGGGCCTCTGTTTCTATCTGGCCGTGATAGTGTTGGATAACATCTAGGGTTTAGTTCCGTTGATTACTAAATATGAACATCCGAGTTAGCATATGAGACCCTACGAAAGGCTTGGTTTAATCCCTATCTTCTTTGTAAGGTTGAAACTCAGGGTACAAATTTGAACAATATGGAAGTTGAATTGAAAAAGACTTCACGATGGGCCTTTTATGCCAAATTAATGGTTGGCTTGGCTGTGACCTGGAAAAACAACTTTAATGTCTGCCTTAACTGACATTATATATGGTTCAAGTTTTTGTAGCCTTGTGTTCAGACGTATCATTAAATTTGGGAGTAAACCCATGCCTTCCCAATCTACTTTTGCCTAGAGTACAGTCTAATAAATGACCCGACGCCACTCTACTAATGACCTGCAAGGTGCGCTGTTACTATACGTTACATTTCATTCATAGTTAGGCGTTATGCTAGTACACAATCACACGTTATGAGATGAGTGTAGCATGCGGTAGAAACATTTTAACAGTCAAGACGACATGTTATTTGTAACACTGATAATGAATTTTGCTTGAAACATATGAAAAATAGATATCTACGTTAGCTCGTGGAATTTGTATAGTCTGGAAGTAGCAGATTTTTTTTTGGTAAATACATGCACGGAGCATTCCGAAATCTAAAAATTAATGCAGGAACTGTTTTCTTTTTAAACTTTTAGAACAGCCACAAGATTATATAATTACTGTCTGAGCCATTTTATGCTGGATCACTTAATTTTAATTCAAATTGACAAGTCCTAGATATTTTAGTGAATTTTACCTCAAATTATTAGTGCTTAAATTCAATAGAAATTGGAATATGTGTACAATGTAACTGGAATTTAGATGAACCAATCATTCATCTAGTCCATGTTAAGATTTTTATTTCTGCAAACTGCAATCTTTGCTTATATTTATATTTGTCACGGTGGATGTCGTCAGCCCTTCTATGCCCGGTCAAATACACACTTGTAATTATTTGTATCTTTATCTCTATATATTTCTTTGCTTTCTTTCCGACTTTACATAGCTATCAAGTTTTGTTTTCATAACACTGGTGGAAAAGTTGTCTATACTGTGAAGCTAAATTTCCTGAGATGGGAGAACTGCTAGAGTTTCTAAACATCCTAATATTTAGAAAGGTAAACATCTTACATACAAATATAGATATATAAGAAGGTAATTATGCACCGATTGAACCGAATCAATAATAGCAAACTGCACATCTGTAGAATTTTAATATAATTATAATTGTTTTCTTCCCTTTTGCATGTGAAGATAACATTAATTATAATCCTCGTGATTTTAGATAGCTGCTACCTTCATCAGGATCATATCCAACTATTTAGTGCACAAGTATTCTCAAGGGACCTCTATATTTTCCTAGTTAGATCTCCTTGGGAATGCAAATAATCTATATGGTGAGAATGGCTGGCCAAATTTAATATCCTTTAGACCAAATTGGTCTGTTGGAGCTGCCAAAGTCTATAAAGTATAAACAATACGATCAGCTTATATTCTTTGTGAAAAGTGTGATCTTGGAGTTGCTATTGTTGATGCCAAACATTTGCTTTCTTTTTTTTATCTTTTGAGTTTTCCTATTTGAATCACCTCTGAAATCAAGCAATAAATCTTAAGTTACATTATTAAAATTATAAACAATTGTTGGCAGAAACACATAACAAGATAACATCTTAGAAAGATGGTTTTAGCATCCTATTAGTCCAACCTTGCGGCAAAATCATACATTTTATGCAAGTGTTTTGATGGCTGTCCAAATTAAGAATTAAATCTTGAAGTCTTTTTTTGTTGTGATTTAGGACATAACGAGTGAGGGTATGATTATAATGGGCATTGTCAGAAGGAAATGTGACTGGCCTTAAGTTTCTTTTAGGTTTAACAGCCTACAGAATTGTCTCTTCCTTAAGTGTTTTTGGGAGCATCCATCTAATATTCTCGCTGTGTAGCTTGTGAATTGGTTCTTAGTTTGGTAATCGATCTCTTATAAAAGCATACAAATTATGTGTATGACAGACAAAATAATATCTGAAGTTTTATCTACCTAGATTAATTTGTACCATGAAAAGGAAGATCTTTATGAGACCATCTTACCTAGACAATATGTTAGCTTCACCCAACAAACTTTTGCTTCCTCCTGTGTCCTCCTGCACCTTTAGTTTAACTAAAGGCAGTGTTTAATTGTCCAGAATATTTATTATTAATGTTACAGTAAATCAATGTTATATTAAACAGAGGAGATGAAAGCTCCTTATATAGATTTACAAAGATGATGTTTCTAAAAGAAACAATCGTGAACTAAAGACGAAAATATAAACTCCCTAATAAACTAAAGACTAACTAAGATGACTATTAAAGAAACATTACGATATTCTAATACCCTCCCTTAATGGTCATTGTTGAACTACCCTACAAAAGACTATACATGTCTTGTGGTCATAAATTCTTTAGAACATTTTGCTGCTGTTGACACCCTCCTTGGATCTGCAGAATGTCAATTACCAAGAGTAGCCAAAATCCATCCAAAAAAATAGAGAAGGCTTCCCCCCTTCTTCAGAATGCTCGGCAACAAGAGACAATAGCCTACCACTGACTCTGCCCTTGAGATGAGTCCACCACTAACCCCTTTGGAATCTGCAAAACTTCTAACTAGAAATCATCACACAACATCTAACCTAATGTTGGATAACAAAGTTGTCCCTCCCTGTAGCCAGAGACATACTAAGAACAACTGCCACGATTTTGAGGAAAAATTGGCAAACCCTCCAAATTTTTGTAGAAGAGCATGACACCCTAAAATGGATTGCAAAAAGTCACAATTTTTTAAGGAAATATTGCCAAACCCAAGATTACAAATCATTTTTTTTTTCGGAAAAAAAAGGTAAAAACCCACAAAGGAATCCTACGCAATTTCGCAAATTACAAAATTAGAATTTTTTTAAGGGAAACATTTATGAAAACCTATCAAAATTTTTTTAAAGGTAAAAATTATGAAAACCCATCAGAAATTTTTTTAAGGGAAAAAATTATGAAATCCCATAACAAATTTTTAAGGGGAAAAATTATGAAAACCCATAAAAAACTTTTAAGGGAAAAATTATGGAAACCCATCAGAGAAATCTTCATGTGGCTAAACACGAGACTTTGTGTGGTAAATAGCATATGCAAACAACACGCAACTCACAAAAAGCACATGCAAGCAACATGCAAGTACACACAACCTTTGAAAATCAGAGACTGTTGCTCCAACCAAGAAATCGTGCGATCAAAACCTTCGACTAGGCTCACAATTTTTAGCAAAAATCTTCGAAGATGAACCACAAAATTATCATAAAATACCTCCGACGATTTTTTTTAAAAAAATCGAAAAACAAATTTCTAGAAAAAAATTCTAGATTAGAAGAGGCTTGAATTTTTTTTTAAAAAATCGCCAAATTATATGAAATCCTGTCGACCTGCTTTGATACCATATTATGGTAAATCGATGTTGTATTAAACAGAGGAAATGAAAGCTCCTTTTATAGATATACAAAGTCGATGTTTCTAAAAGAAACAATTGTGAATTAAAGACGAAAATATAAACTACCTAATAAACTAAAGACTAACTAAGATGACCGTTAAAGAAATATTACAATATTCTAATAATTAAAAGCTTCAGTTCAAGTCAATTATGAACATCCACATCAGCCAATAGTACGAGCACTTATGAAGACATTTATGGAACACATATTCTTGGAAATGGTTGCAACATGTGAAGTACAGTGTCAAACGATCTTTGCATATCAATGTAGTATTTCATCATGTCAAGTGTTCTTTGCATTGCAAATTTTTCTGGCATGCACATATATCTCTCTTATTTGGTGATTCTACTTTTACTTAGTTCTGGTTTGGTTATCTGGTGAAATCTGGGTTGAAATTGAATATGCCTATGGCCTCTTTTCTCTAAGCTGAATTTCATATGAGGAAGTTCATCTGTTTGTTTGGCTTTGGGGTAGACAAAAACACTCTGATCGCATATGTTGAAAGAAAAGATTTTATAGATCAGGGAAGAAGAAGAAAAAATGAATGAGGGTTAATAGGATGTTCTGAAAGTAGAATTCTCTGTCTATGCATGTCGAAGGAACAGAATCAAGCAATTCATAATGGGATGTTTAAAACTAGAAAACATGCTGTGTTCTTTGTGTTTAATTTTTTGTGTTGTACACTGAAAGTAGGATTAAGTAAAAGGTTAACCAATATAGTGTTTCTGTTGGCAGGTGTCAGATAGCCTACTTCACGATGCAAGCAGTAACTTAGAGACTCTTGTATTTTGTTCGCAGACTCTTAAAACAAAGGCATGCTGTTTTCTTTTAATTTCTTTGCATCTTAATTGCATTATTGCAATTTAGCTTTTTATCATTTAACCTAGTCAGATTTTTCACAAGCTTTTCTTGTTAAGATTTGTAATTTCAGTTTCACTCATGCTACATATATAGGTTCAGCGAGACTTTGAGGAGCTTCCACCTGCAACTTTTGTTCCTCTGCGTGACTCTTTAAAAGTAAATGTTTCAATTTGATTCTCATGATAGCTTTGTAATCTATCTTTGTTAGATGACATCTCTATGATTATCTTCAATCTTTTCATATGTTGTGCAACAAGCCAAAAGTTGTAATGATACAGCTATAATGACAATCACCAAATTGGTATCAGTACTCAAAATTGAGAGTTATATACGGTGTTCTATAGAGTCTTCTGGATGGGGAAAACATGTTTCAGGGACAATTTTTTTCTGAAACTTTGGGGACAATGAGGAAACAGCAGTTAAAATTATATATAAAAATAAAAATTTGAAAAATAATTTTGTAAAAATAGTAAAAGAAGTTGCAATTTATCATGATGTAAACAATTTGACAATCAATAGATCAAAATTTCTGAATATATGTTATGATATCAATTTCATCAAGTTTCAGTACAAAGCTCAAGGGGTCAATGGAAAATCAAATTCATTGTTTGATGCAAATACTATGGCACACTCCTTATCGCTTGAACTGCTAGACTCATCTAGCTACTAAAATTAGACACCAACCGACCCTATATATTGTCATGCCCCTGTCATAGATCATGGTTGCAGCTTTAAATAATCAAGTATAGGCGATTGAATGTACGCAAGGAGCCGACCCAAAATAAAGTCAATTAACCATTGGCGGTGATTAATTAAAAGAATGCCAACTAAGAGTAGATACGCTGTGTTAAAGGGGGGAGCCGACTAGACTACGGAAGATATTTAATGGGGAGATCAATAACAATTTATTGTGGGGCTGACTGAATATATATAAGAGTGCAGACTGATTTGATCAAGAAAAAATACAACAATTATCTATGAAAAGGTGCGTCACTTGCAAAGACAATAATCATAATGAAAGGGTGGATCCCTTCTATTGTAAAGCTATATAAGGAGAGAACTTCAGTGGGAGAAAAGGCATAAAATCAGAATAATAAATTAAACAATCAATCAAGGAAGGTGATCTAATTAACGTTGAAGTGGAGAAGAACAACAACAATGATCGATTTCATTCAAGGAAAAGAGGCATCGAGGAACATAAGGAGGGATTGAAGTGCATACAGCAGAAAAGAGAAGAACAAAACAAAGATCTAAGAAGTGGATATCAGTATTCGATCAAACAAGACTTTTATTAAAATAATATCTCCTAAGTTATTTTATTTCTATTTAAATTGTCACTTTTAGATATTGTAAATTAACTGTATAATAGATTCTTTCTATTATTTGTATGTTTCTTTTTAGAAACATCTCGATTGTAAACTCTACAAGAACAATTTGTTCTTTGTAAATAAATCATCCATTATTTTACCAATTACCTCTTGTAATATCTTTGCAGACTCGGAGTTGCTATCAAGAAGCATCCGGAAGAGGCTTGGTCAGGCCAAGCCCAAAATTAGCCATCCCAAAGTTTTTGGCTCCACCGCATTTGTCTGGATCCCTAATGCTAAACACACCAAGTTAGATGCCAAGAGCTAGAAACTCATGCTAACTGGGTACAGTGATAATCACAAAGCCTACCACCTAGTTGACATCGAGACTAATTGTCTCATCTTCACTCCTAATGTAGTCTTTGATGAGGAATGAGGGCCATTTCAGCTCTTTCCTCTAGTTATGAATTCAGAAGATCAGTCTCTCCAAGCTCAAGACTTGGATATCCGTCTTACATTAGTTCCACCTAATCGGAGGGCTTCAGCTGAGAAGACTCCAGCTGTCCCTGTTCCTGCCTCTCCACCAGTTCCTTCTCCTGCAGGCGCACCTAGACATGCAACAACACCACTTGATTTTGCTCAAGATTCATCTGGTTTTCTGTTTGATGATGATGATCCCCTTGCTCCTCCTACTTCAGATGCTAGCACTTCTACTTTTTGGCCTAAATGGTGGGCCAAGATGATTGGCGATCTTCATGATGATGAGCTCATCGAGGGCATAATTGCTCGAAAGAAGAGAAAACCTTCTGACTCCGTAAATTTTTCTCTCATGGCCAACATTCACAGTGTGTATGAACCTCAAACATACACAAAGGCGAAAGGGATACCTGAGTGAGAAGAAGCTATGCAGATTGAGCATCATAGCCTATTGAAAAATAACACTTGGGTTTTGTCAGACCTTCCTTTAGGAAAGAAACCCATCGACTAAAAGTGGGTCTACAAAGACAAATACAAAGCTGATGGTACTTTAGATAAGTACAAGGATCGTCTTGTTGCCAAAGGCTTCTCTCAGTGGGAAGGAATTGATTATGAAGAGACCTTTGCTCCAATTGCAAAGATGAGCACCATTAGGTTAGTCCTTGCCATGGCGGTTCAGTGTGACTGGAAGGTCCATCAAATGGACGTCAACAGTGCATTCTTGAATGGTGAGTTACAGGAAGAAGTGTACATGACGCAACCTCCTGGATTCAAAGTTGCTAGTAAAGAACACCAGGTTCTCAAGTTGGTGAAAGCACTCTATGGCCTCAAACAGGCTCCTCGGGCATGGTACATGAAAATTGATAAGTACCTCATAGATCAGGGTTTCTAGAGGTGTCCTCCTGACTCAAATCTATATGTCAAGACTACTGGCAGTGATATCATCATTCTGGTTATATATGTTGATGATTTGATTATCACTTGCAGTTCTGAAGCATTGATTCAGGGAATCAAACAGAATCTCTGTTAGCCTTTTGACATGGCCAACCTTGGACTTCTTCACTACTACCTAGGTGTTGAGGTTTGGTAGCAGTCACATGGCATTTTCATCTCTTAGTCTAAATATGCATGGGCTCTAATGAACAAATTTAAAATGCAGGATTGTAAACCCGTGTCTACACCTATTGAGTTTGGTCTCAAGTTATCAGCCAAATCTGGTTCTCTTGTTGAGAATGAATTCGCATTCAGACAACTAGTGGGCAGTTTGATATATCTCACCACTACTAGACCTGATCTCAGCTTTGTAGTGAGTTACATATCTCGCTTCATGACAACTCCCACTTCAGATCATTGGGCTGCAACTATGTCAAGGGCACTCCTAATTTCGGTATCCTCTATGGACAAACCAAAGATGCTCGATTCATGAGTTACAAAGACTCGAACTCAGAGGCTTTGTTGATGACAAAAAGTCTACTTCCGGGTATGTTTTCAGTTTGGGCATAGGTGCTATCACTTGGACTAGTAAGAAGTAGCATGTCATATCTCT
Organism: Chamaecyparis obtusa; assembly: GCA_027943335.1. Taxonomy (NCBI): domain Eukaryota; kingdom Viridiplantae; phylum Streptophyta; class Pinopsida; order Cupressales; family Cupressaceae; genus Chamaecyparis; species Chamaecyparis obtusa. Next base: position 785,324 of record BSBK01006347.1, on the reverse strand, counting down.
TTGCTCAACGAAAGCTGAATATCGGGGAATAGTCAAAGCATGTTGTGAGGCAGTTTGGCTTCGTAGGATGCTTTTCAACATCCATATGTCTCAGGAAGGCCCTTCATCTTTCTTTTGCAACAATCAAGGGGTCATCAGACTTGCCAAAAATCCAATCTTCTATGAACACACTAAACATAGTGACATTCATTGTCATTTTATCTGTCATTTGGTTGAAGATGGATCTGTGGATTTGTAGTTTGTTCCTACAACTGACCAGATTGTTGATATTCTCACCAAGTCCCTACTTCCAGAGAAGTTTGTCAAATTGAGGGGGCAGCTTGGTGTCGTTGATAAGTTGACCATTTAGGGAGGGTATTTAAATAATATCTCCTAAGCTATTTTATTTCTATTTTAATGGTCACTTCTTGATATTGTAAATGTCCTGTATAATAATTTCTTTCTATTATTTGTATGTTTCTTTTTAGAAACATCTTGATTGTAAAATCTATACGAACAATTTGTTCTTTGTAAATAAATCATCCATTATTTTACCAATTATCTCTTGTAATAACCTTGCAGACTTGGAATTAATATATTAACAACAGTTTATTTACTTATCAAATATTTTGGCTCTAAATCAAGGTATTAAGTTAACAATGGACATTTCTAAACATAATCTGTACCTCATTTGAGAATTCTATGACAAATTGAGTAAAATCCCAATAGTGGTATTAGAGCACCCATCTTGCCATCTTGTGAAAGGTAGTTGATGCAATACAACCAAAGGGCTCAAAGGGCTTTGGAAAGAGAAAGGAAGAAGCTTACATCCACCAATAACACCACGAGTGAACAAATGGCCAAAAAATTGAGGGCAACCACTCAAACTTTTAGAGAGAAAAATGGAAGGAATGAAGAACCCAACTTCTCCTCCAAGCCATTCAAAATATAAGTAAGAATGATTCTCGACCCAACCAAACAAATGGGAGGGATACTGACCCCAACCACTCCGAAAATAACATCTCAACAGGAGTATCAAACCCTAGACCAACAAGACCTCCCTTCCTACCTAGGGAAGAACACATAAGAGGAAGAAGAAAATAATTTGAACATGGTTAATATTGATGAAGCCGTGGAAGCATATTCAAGACTTGATCTTGAATTTAGGAGAAGTTTCTTCCTTAAGGATTATTATTATGCTAAAATGCAAGCTATCTCCAATAGGAAAAGAAAACAAGCCAACAAGGATTTGAAACAAAGGATAAGTAAAATAACCTTTCCTAATGTTCATGGATCCAAAAAAGTTAGGACACATTCATGGGTCCAGAAGATGGACACATACCTCTCACTTGTGCCATGACGGAGGAAGATGTTGTAAAATTTGCCATACTCCACTTGGAAGGAACAAATCTAGTGGCATAATGGTCTTATTACCCAAGCCCATTAACATATCACAAAATATGATGAGTTTACTCTAAAACTTATCCAAAGGTTTGTTAAAAACACCCCACGTGGTACTTTAAAGAGCTAACTCAAATAAGGCAACATGGAACTGTATAAGAGTATGCCACTAAATTCCAAAAACTTTTAGTTATGGTACCAAAAGTATCTCAAGGTAAGCTTGCCTACCTATTTGTCGAAGGACTGAAAGAAACAATCCAAGGTTTGTAAGTGCTCTTGATCCAACATCACTTGAGGATGCATTTCATAAAATTAGACATCACACCTATAGAGGATAGATACCATACAAAGAACCAATACTCCAAACCTTTTTACAAGGAGGACAATATAAACCTTTTCCCTTTCTATCTTACAATGAAAGGAAGGAGCCCATGAACAAAGGATTATGTTTTCGATGCAAGGAAAAATGGGAACACAAGCATGATTGTCATCAAGAAAGACTTAAAAGATGACAAGAAGACCGAAAAAGAAAAGGTTTGTGTTTCAAATGCAAGGAAGAATGAAGGGTAGGACAAAAATTTGGGAAAGAGAGCCAAATGCATAATATAGATGCAATGTTCGATGAAGAAGCAAAAGGATATCCAAGTAAGAAAACAAGGCATGATGTAGAAGATCTTTAAAACATCCAATCAAAAGAAGAAAGGACAATAAACTAGTGGAGCTTTGTGGAGGAGCCAATCTAGTAATTATGACACCCTTACATCCTCAATATCAATGGGACATATTAAGCAAATGTTTGAGGTATATTGAAGCAATTTTATGACACATCAGTGAGCATATGGGAGCACAAAGATGGGGTTAGGCACACTTTTTGGATCGAAATGGATTATATGTAGTTGATATGGTTCGACCCATTTTTTGGCTCAAAATGGATTATGAACAACAAGATTGGGGTTATGCCTACTTTTTGGCTCAAAATGAATTATGAGTAGAAAGATGGGGTTAGGCCCACTTTCTAGCTTGAAATGGATTATGACCAGAAAGATGGGGTTCGGCCCACTTTTTGGCTTGAAATGGATTATGCCCAGAAGGATGGGGTTAGGCCTACTTACTCGAAATGGATTATGAGCAACAAGAATGGGGTCAGGCCCACTTTTTGGCTCAAAATGGATTATGAGCAACAAGATTGGGGTTAGGCCCACTTTCTGGCTTGAAATAGATTATGAGCAGCAAGATTGGGGTTAGGCCCTTTTTCTGGCTTGAAAAAGGAAGTGTTCTAACAACATGTGTATTTATGTGTATGCTCCATGTCTACATGTATTCATGTGTATTCTTTGTGTTTTTATGTGTGTGCTCTGTGTTTTGGTTCCAAATATGAGAATAACTAGAGATGTAACTTGCATTTGAGACCACATATTTGTGTCATGCTTCTAATCATCTTAATATATGTTAAGATCACCCTTGCTTTAATGTGTAGAGATATCCAGGATATTGTGCAAATGTTGGGTCAACCAAATTAAATAAGGAATACAAATCTCCAAGGATTGGTTTGGAACCGTGTAGATTCAATTTGTAGAATACTTTGCTTGAGGACAAGCAATCTTGGGAAGAGTGGACTGTCATGCCCCCATCATAGACCCTAGTCACAGCTTTAAATAATTAAGTATAGGCGATTAAATGTATGCAACTAGCCAACCCAAATAGGCAATTGACATTGGCTGTGATTAATCAAAAGAATGCCGACTAAGAGTAATTAAACCATGTTAAAGGGGGGAGCCGATTAGACTAAGGAATATATTTAAGGGGGAAATTAATAACAATTTATTGTGGGGCTGACTGAGTATTTATAAAGAGGGCAGACTGAGTTGATTAAGACAAAATACAGCAATGAATGGAAAGTTGCGTTTCTTGCAGACACAAGAGTCTTAATGAAAGGGTGTGACCTCTTCTATTTTAAAGCTATATAAGGAGATAACTCGAATGGGAGAAAATGCATCAAATCAGAATAATAATTCAAGCAATTGATCAAGGAAGGTGATCTAATTAACATCGAAGTGGAGAAGAACAGCAGCAGTGATTGAACCATTCAAGGAAATGAGGCATCAAGGAACATAAGGAGGGATTGAAGTGTATACAGCAGAAAAGAGAAGAACAGAAAGGAGATCAAAGAAGTGGATATCAACATTCAATCAAACAAGAGTTTGCAGACTCGGAATTAATATATTAACAGCAGTTTATATACTTATCAAATATTGTGGCTCTAAATCAATGTATTAAGTTGACAATTTACATTCGTAAGCATAATCCACACCTCATTTGGGAATTCTAGGGAAAATTGAGTAAAGTCCCAGAAGGGTACTGACTTTTTTGGGTCTACATCCCATCATCATGTTAGATTCACCTTGCACTTGATCATCTTGTGAACCATGAAATGGACGGCACAATGTGCAACTGCAAGCTTTTCCGCTCTCCAAGAAGGTATTTGTGTTCCTCTTGTCATAGTGGATGAAGCTGTAGGTAGACCAGTTCCTCTTAGTGAGTTAGAGAAATTCAGTGCACTCAAGTTAGATCAACGAGGCCTCCTCTGCACTATATAAGTTCTCGATGGCTTTCATGAAGCCTCTCTTCAACTTTGTTATTGAGGAGAGAATTCTAGAAAGGTTTTGCACATACCCACATTCAGTTTAATGCATAGCCAGTCATGTTCAAAGGAGTGTTGAGACTATCCTACCTTTGTTGAATGTACACACCATAGAACTTCAAGGTGGGGTCTCTTTCTCATACAGAAAACTTCATTTGGCCTGGGGTACTATCGGCGCGTGTTTGCCCAAGGCTTGGAGTGTCAGAGACCCATATCCAAGCACTACGGAAATTGTGGATATGCTGGAGGTGATGTATTTAGAATTTAACCAAAAAGTGTTTCTTTTCACACCTGCTTTGTTCTTTCCCCTTTCTTTGTCTATGAATCAGCTCACCAATTTCATTCTTGTGTTGCAATCATCATTTGCAAGGGCTTTTGCAACTTAATCATCTTGGAGAAAGACTAAAATTATGCAGAGGATGTGCAGGACACGTCTTACATCAGCTACAACTTGTTTGATAAACTCAATTTTGCCGATGAGTACATTTTTCATGGCATGCACATGAGGGGTCTAGTTATATACTCATAGGCAACTTCAACCAAGTTCCCGCTGCTTTACAAATGCAACATTTGTCATGAGTTGCAACGCATTGCAGGTTCAACCTCCTCAATAGCAAATTTTAGGATCTAAAATTGAAAATTTCCTTCCAAATTGGAGTTTGAAGCATTCAAGCATGAAAACTCGTGGTGTAGGAGATCTTGCGGTTGAAAACCTTCTTTGTTTTCAAATTTGGATTCAAGGATGAAAACCCTCTTATCCCTTGGAAGTGATTCTATGCAGGAATCACAATTGCGCTGATTTGTTGAAGTTTGATTGGGAATTTGAAGTTTTTTTCAGTCACTACAGTGCTGCTACATAGTTGTTCCAGTTGCACTAAATTTCGCTGCAGTAAATGGGTTAGATTTGCTGATTTTGCATTGATTTATTGCTTTTGTATATCTGTTATGAAGGTTTCAATATTATTCCAGATTTATTTGAAGGGTTTCAATTTTTTTTACTTCTGTAATTATTGCTGAATTTGGGTTTGTAAGCCTGCAATAGAGCACTATTTGTGAAGGTTTTCAATATTAAATTATTTATTTCATATTATCATTGTTGTGGACTTGCTGTACATCTTCTGAGTTTTATTGACGTATTATTCCTCATATACATATTAGTTGTGCCTCTAGGTCTTGTAATTGCAGCATTGGGGTCAATTATATTTTTCAAACATTCTTATACAAGCTGTGTAGTGATTACAACAATTTCTAAGTTTCCTGATTGTCAATCGCAGCCCATGAGGGTTTTGATAACAGCCTGTACAATTGCATTTTTGACTGCTGTTGCAGGGGGTGATTTGTGAGTTATTTCTTGGGTGTTTCTTTGTTGTCATCTCAATGTTTGCAGTTGGATATTGTTGTACAATTGTACTATTATAGTGCTGAAAATGCATAGATGTGAAGGGCCTCAAATAATCTCTTTGTTAATTTGGTTATGCATTAAATAGCGCTGTTTGCAATCAGATGAATCTCAATAGCAGCATCTTGAATAATTAACGTAGTGTTAGGGTTTATTCACTAACTTGTGTAGTGGGTCCTAATATTTTATAATTGTTTTTAATACCTGTTAAGAGGTAGATTTGAATGAGTTGTTGTTTACTATCATCAATTCAGCAGTATATTGGATTAATTAGTACTGGTGCTAGATTTTGATACTAATTTTACTGCTTACAACCATAGCAGCAAAACTGTTGGCGAAAAATCAGCAAACCAAAAGTAGGAATTTTTTTTCAAAATTCAGGATTTAAATAATGTAGAAAAGAGATAAAAACTCATTGTTTTTGAAATTTAGAGGTATTTCAATAGCATAGAGATATTCAAACATTTAGGCTGGACGATATTTGTGATCTACAATACAATTTCAAGGAAATGTCCAAGTAGAACCCACACATTCTAAATAAGGAACCTGTGCAAAACCCATGCTTAGATGTTAAATTTTTAGAAACTTCTTGATGAAGTTTGTACAAGACTTAAAGTGCAAACCACATGCCTAGCTATAAGTTGTGCATCATATTGTTGGGTTATGCTACTACAAAGAGATCACTTAATTAAGATATAACCTTCAATAACAAACATTTTTCATGTTGAAAGCATTTTTGTTAAGGAAACTCCATTTTGATCTTACAGTTAAGATATCTTAGCTTAACCAACTAAGGTTCCTAGAACTCAATTTTGTAGAAAATCTGCCAAAAATGATATTATTGCAGAGAGAGGTCAACAATTTTCAATAATATGTGCTTAAAAAATTCTAAAAGGGTCATCTTCAATGAAAATGACATGATCAAATGCTTGACAAAAGTCTCTCACATTTAATCTCTACACCCCATTCAATAATAATACTTACAAGCATTAACAATGCATAGCTGAAGTCATAATTGACTTCTATGCAAATTGATAGATCCTTTTCTTATCATAAATCTACACTTGAGTGAACCAATGAGTAGATCAATTTCTCACAACACGTTTTGAATGCATGTTTCAGATTAAGTTGTTAGTGGAAATTTGGAAAACATATAATTCACACTTTTCTTAGGAAATAGAGTTGTATGAAATTTTTATTAGAAAATAGAATTTAGTGATTTCATTCTTTTGTGTCCTTCCAAATTTAAGGAAAGCTTTAAGTGATTAGCTTTCATCCTATTACTCACAAATTAGAAGGCCAAACTATGTCTTTGAGTGAGTAGATTATGTTTGTCTTAGAGATTATTCAAGTTACCTAGGTAAAATAAGAAGCAAAAACTATTCATGTCTGTCTAATTGGACAATATTCCTTGTCTGTATTTTCTAAGCCAAAAGATATTTTCTAATTTTATTTTTTCGAAGCCCCAAATGAGATATATAGTCATTCTTTGATCATGGGATGCTAAAAAAATTGGTAGTTTCTAACCGTTAGCTTTTCTATTGATGTGTGAAGACATGAATAAAGGTATTGCACAAGGAGAATTATGTAGCAGCCAAATTTACAATTGAAAACATTACCAATGAGTCACAACAGTCTTCTAATCATAACGCCTATTCACCCATGCAGTGACAATTTGGGAAAAAAATACAATTGTTGTAAACCTAGGGTATAGCAAAATTAAATATGTCGGGACTGCACCCTGGGAAGTTAAAATAATTTTTCTACTGCGACTAGAGGAAGCTAAAAACACTACCAAAATCACAGTTAAAAACCCTACTGAAAATCATGGGTAGAAACCCTAAAAAAATGTGATTATTTTGAATAATCAGTGGAAATTGGAGAAAACTTGTCAAAATTAGGGGTCAACAATATTCCTAACAATTGGAAAAAATTGGATAAAACTAGTCAAAATTGGTAGTCAACAATATTTCATGAAAATCAGCAGAAATCAGAGAAAACTAGTCAAAATTGGCTGTCTGCAATATCTCGTAGAAATTGTGTTTTTTGCAAGAAAAAAATTGGGAATTTCACCATTTTGTGGTTAATCACATTTTTTTTGATTTTTTTTCGAATTTATGCTTCTATGCTTACAACAACAATGTGTATTGATTAAGTACAATCATTATTGTTGATCATTCAAGCAAATCTAGTAACTTATTTATTTAAGTAGGGTTTGGCATCGGCACTTGGCATTGTTCATCATTTCAGCTTGTACATATTTGAAAATTTATCCATTTCTTTAAGGTTGTTAAATTGGGGACATTTCAGTGGTATCAGAGCTTAGATTTTGGTAGTCTGAAGGATTATATCTAACATTTTAATGCAGCAGAATGAGAACTTAGAGAGGGAGATTTTTAAATCAGATCGTGGACACCATTCGTGGCTTCTTGGAAGGATGGTGGAAGAAAGAGTATGGAAGTTTAGGAAGCTATTAGGGAGAAAGGGAAGGAAGAATTACTTCAGCATCACCTAAGAAACAATATGAACTTGTATCATGAAGAATGTAATGGTCTAAGTCAAGCAATTTGTAATGGTTTGTCTTTTGATGAGTCTATGAATGAAAGATAGACGAGGCCAAGAAGAGGATGAGGAATGGGGTTGATGAAGAAAGAAGAAAGGGTAGAATCAATATCACAAAAAGAGGCTAAGGAAATAATTGGGAGGCAAGAAAATTAGTCTAAACCAGCATTATAAGACATTGCTATGGAGTGGACCATAGAGTAGGGAAAAAGGGATGTGACATGTAAGTTGAAGGTAAAGATCCATTGTTATAAGAAGATATTTTTACTGGCCTCTAATGACTACATGGGTTGCCAAAATATTAATGAACCCATGAAGGAAAAGGCATTACTTGTTAAATACAAATAACTTAAGATGGAGGAAGATGCACCAATTCATGAACTACCCTTCGACCTCCCAAATGGCAAGCCATTGCCATATGCGATTGTTGTTCAAAGTAGCATTGAGGGTGAGCATGCATTTGACGAGAATATTTTGATTGACCCTAACTTGGGAGTTTTTAGTCATAGGGATGAACGTTGTTAAATTCTTCAAATCCCCTACATTTGGATAGAAAGAAAGTTATTGAGAAATCATATAGAGTATGTTGTGCATTCTAGCAGAATTGCAAAGGTTCAATACTCACAATTTGTAGGTCACTCTTTGGACCTAAGTTCCACACTATGGCGACATGTTTGAAGATTTATAGAGTTTTGTTGTATCATGATGAATGTTTTCAGCCATTGGAGCCACTCAAAAGAAAAATTCCAGCCACCATACTATTTTTTTGGATGAGGTGTCAAATGATTTATGGCTGCTATAGCTTCATTCAGTTTGAATACAATTTGATTTCAATATAATATAAAGGTGTCTGCTTACATTAGAGTTGCACAACCTATGGAAGATCAAGGACATTATCATCATGGCCACTCGGAGTTTCTAGTCTCAATTCATAATGCAAATAGGGTGGCACAGGAAAAACGGGCTGGCAAGGTCATCGGACAGGCCTTGGTCCTTTGGGAGTTTAAAGATGCTTTCATGCATTGAGGAGAAGGAATCACATCAAAGGAGAGCATATGGTGAGTTGGTTTCTTTCCTTGCTTAATCCAAGTCAAAGGTGGGAAAGTACAATCATGCATCTCAGCATGGATCCCCCAAATTTGCATTTTTCTTGTGAATCATGCACACTTTTTTGATATTTTTTCTCAAGAGGTCAAATTGTTTTTCAAAGAAGTAACCAAATTACATGAGTTGCAAATATGTGGATGTTGGAGATAGAAGATCTTGCTGTGCTTTTTGGTAGGAGTTGTCTCATTTGAAAGTACAATATCCTTATTATTTCTAATGTTTGTCTACTCATCTTTGATAATGTTGTATCCATGTGAGACCCTTATGGCCTTCATTTGTTGTGAAAGCATCCTTATCTTAATAGTTTCTATCCAATACATTAGTCCTTAATTTTGCATCTCTTGGTGGCAAATATGAAGTCCTTGCTCATGTAAGAGTAGGCATGACCTCCTTAAAATTAGAAGATCAAACAACATTGAATGGAATGCTGTTGGCAAAGTAGAATTCGTCAATGCCATCATTTGCCTTGTCTGTTCTATATATTGAACGCCTTTTGCACCAGGTTTGGAGTTGCAATTGAACCCATGCTCCCATGTTTCTGCTTAGGTTTTAATGAACTTGAAGAAAAAAGAACTTATGGCTATCAATGAGTTGTAGTGGTAGTTCTGGAAAGTGTTGATGTCAAGGTAGCAGCAAGTGTGGTGATGTCAGCACCATATGATATCATTAATTTTGCCTTCCATAAAGTGAAATTCTACCACATAAAACAACCCTTACAAGTGATATGACTCTTGTAATGCTGCCATGGTATTCAAGGCTACAAAATTGTCATTTCCATAGGCAATAACCCTCTTAACTATAGCTTAAAGGCACCTTCGTATGGAATGGACCCTTGCCAAAATCTTCCCACCATCTTGGAAAAACAATTGCAATTCACAACACTCCTATCTGAACAAATTTGAATGCTCCCCCTTACCCTTTGAAACTTATATTACCAATTTATGAACACTGAAGCTCCTTCCCATCGTCAATATGCTATAGGAATTTAAATGACATTGTAAAAACAAAGCTTACTGTTTACTACATAAAGTAAGAATTCAAGACACATGATTCTTTCCTCCTATTTTTTTAGTTCCGTTCACATGAAGCCCAGAAGCAAAGGATACAAAAAGTTGCAACTCATTTTTTGTCTGATTAATCCGATTAAAAAACATAGATTTTCCTGTTTTTCATTAAGATCTTATGAAGTGCCAAATGAAGAGGATGTGGAAAAGTAGCAATCCTCTACTTCTGTGTTAGTGCAACATAAAGTAAGGAAAACAAAAGCTGCAATCCTTGTTTGAGTTGTCTAAGAGATTTTTCTTAATTCATTGGCATAAAATCAGGGAAAAAATATGTTAGTGTCATGGAAAAACTAGAAAAATTTGACCATAAAATTTGTGATTTAAGCGTGACAAAATTTGTGATCACTCACCAAATATTGTTTTTTTTGATGGTATATCCACTTAGAAATCAGTCAAAACACCAATAGAAATGCATTGACCTGATTAATTCAATTTCATGTGAGCTTTTTTGGGAAGAGGTGAAAAAAATGATTTATCACAAGAAATCACCATTTTTCATTGTTCAAACGTATATGCTTCTATGATGTAAGACTCCTAAGAGGCTAAGACATTTTGTAATTAGCTTAGTGCAACTGAAAAACTAGAAATTAACTAGGTGTAACTTAAAATAGAAGGCAAAGTTTTAGATGTACAAAGACAGGATTTTCACTATATTTTTCCTATGAAAGATTAGAGGAAATGTAGAAACAAAGGATACATTGAAGGGCAATCCAATTTATAATAATGCCATTACCACACACCCATTATCAAGGTCGATCATAATAATAATAATTTTTTATTTATAGTTTATGGACATTAGTTTTGTCGGTCATAATTATCTTAATATGTTTAACAATATTAATTATTAATTTATGAGTATTGTTTGAAAAATTTAAATTAAAAAATGAAAATCATAAGTGGAAAATTGAAAAAATTGGAAGAAAAAAACAAAAATTGTAGTTAAGGTCTAAAATGTGTACTAAGAAATGAGAATCACTTTTTACTTGTCATCAAGCATAGTCAAATGGTGAATACCATGCCCTTGAATAAGGCAACACATATTAGAAGGTTTTGATATATTTTAGAAAAACTACGACCAAGCAAGCAAAAATGCTCTAATGGAATATTTCATAACATTTTGATTTGTTTTAAAAATTCTTTTTTTACTTGTCATCATCTTCTACTAAAGCATAGTCATGTAGTGAAACCATGTTGATGAAATTTAAGGCACACATATTAGAAGATTTTGGTAATTTTTTGAAAAATTGTGACCAAACAAGCAAAAATGCTCTTAGAGAATATTCCATAACATTTTGTTTTCTTTTAAAAAGTTTTTTTGAAAAGGAAAAGTTGTCTTTATAATTGTTCTACGATGTACACCTTTTAGAGATAGTCAATTACCTAAGCTCGTGCCTTGTGAAAGAAAAAGGAAACACATTAGTTAGTAGTTTTTTGCTACAAAGCTATGGTCGTGTGGGATAACTCATGCCTATGTAGAAAAGATCTAGGTTGGCTTAGAACCACACTGCCTGCCAACTTAGCAGTAAGGTTTTTCTTATTGGTAGAAGATTCTGATCCACATTGGTAGTATATTCATCATGTGCACCTATCTTTTCTGATGCAGTCAAGATTGGGGGGTCTTAACAAACTACCCAGTTTTGCAGCCTTAACATGTTCAGTCCATAATAGGGAAACAAAATCTGAGACACTTCTTTATTGAATCTCTCGTTTGCACATTCATATAACAAAATACCTGAAGAGCAATGATATATATGGATGATTACTATACAAGACAAAATTTAGAAATTTTACAATGTTTCTAGGCACTTCATGCCTACAAGCTTTCCAATCTTCATGCCTTCACTCAGTTTCACTCTTGATTTGAAATCTGATATTTTTCTTCATCGTACAGCTCTCATGGCTGTCTTGAACACCACAAACACTTGCCAATTCTTCCGTCTTTTATCTTTGTCCTCTTGGCAAGCTAATTGCCTACACTTTTCCATGTGCAAATTTCTAGAGCAACCTGCAAGTTCTTTCCCCAACCGTGCTGCTGTTGATTGCTGCTTCTAAATACCATTGAAGGATGCATTTTATAGAGATTAGAACCCTTGTGAGGAATCACAAAGAAAACTTAAATTTACCCTTTCATTTCCCTCCAATTGTCTTTTGAAATTCCTGTGTATTTGTTTGAAGTACCTCATTAAATGTTTCCAAAAGCTTGATAAACTATATCAAATGACGCGCTGTTGTGCATGCATTTGAAAAATGAAAATAAGAACCAAGTTGTGCTCTTTGGGAAATTGAAGAGTCTTCAACCTACACCAAAAATAAAAATCTTGAACATAAAAATAAATTATTTTATTGGTGATGCAGGATTGCTTGTGAGCCCCAATGCTCGTGCATGGTTTTCTTGTATTTCTCTGTGGATTCATATATGACTCAATTTTTCAAGGAATTGTCAAGAAAGAAGATGTCTAATATCAATGCTTGGTTAAATCTGATACCATAAGTTGGTTAAATAAGGGTAGAGGCAACACAAATGCATAAATTTTTATTAAATACAAGTAATTTTAACATTCAATCTACAATGGACAGCTTATTGCATTACTAGGATATGCATCAACAATATGGGTTTTTGACATTCAAAGTATGCAAATGTTTACAACAGTTGAGATCAAAGCGTGTCACTCCATGTCCTTATTAATGAGTAATCAATATTGGTTTGTGTTTGAAATGATGCCTGTCAAGTTGCATATAAGATTCTATCAAAGATTCAGTGAGGTTTTTTTTGTTTTTGCTGGGTAACAGGCCGAGGCCGGAATCAGAAAACAAAATGAAAGTGAATTGAAAGTTACCTGAAGCTTCCAATCAAGATACCCCCTGCTTTACCTGCATAATTCCTCCGTATATCCTATCATTTCTCACATTCAAATATTAGATCTAATTCCAAGACTCAAGCAATAATCTATTCTGCTATAGTAAAAAATGCCATAAGAATAAGGAGATTTCTTTAACTATTCCTCAATTGACTGTTATGCCTTTTCTGAGGAAGAGCAAAAGGATTCTGTAGTTCTATATATTTGGCCTCTTTAATATCTCGATACTCTATACTTATTACTGTGAATGTAAACTTGGTGCAGTGAATGGACCATTTAGCCTTTAGGGTAATTCTAAAGATTTAGTGAGTTTTGTTTAGTCTTTGGTTGAGTATTTAATAATTTATGTTTTAACAAGAATTCTTATCATCAAATACTCATGATCGTATAGTTCAACAAGCTCTCAAAGTAAATAATTATTATGCTTCAAACAGTTTGACATCAATAGGGTGCCTGTTTTTACCAAATTTTCAGTAGGAGTTTTGCTCAAAAGATACAAGGTATTCAAATAAAGACATGTCTTGTTTTCTGCCGAGACATGAGCATAACAAAAGGTTTGGATTCGACTCACCAAGACTGGTAAATCATTAAGAAGATTGTTAGAGTTTCAAGACACCTTTAGAGAGTTTTGCCATGATCAAATTATAGTAAAAGCTTCATTGGATCCTATAGGTCTCCTTTCCAGAAAAATCAATTTCTAGCTTGTGCTATTAATGACTTGTCGCCATTTTTGAAAAAAAGGGTATATTTTGAGTTCAATTTTCTACCAGAACTTGTGCTACTTTTAACCTCAGGTTGACTATTGATCGATTGTTTATTTCATCATGTGAGAGAGGATGAGCTTTCGATGGACAATTGTAATATTTTAAACCGTTAGTTGAATAGATGATCTTCAATTAGAATTAGTTGATGGGATTAATTGTAATAAAGCTTGTATTCTGCAATTGTGCTATTCAGGATAGTAGTATTAGTTAAACTCTATACTTTTTCATGCATGCACTTTGTAAATAGTATACAGTAGTGCTATTTTGCACATGGATGGGTTAATGGTAGTTCTTAAGTCTGTATGTGGTTGAAATCACTATTGTTATTTTCAAATGTGTTATTCGTTCAATGGGACTTGGTACACTTTGCTTCTTAGTTACTTGAAGTGTTCTATTTTTTCTGTTAGTTTGTTGTTATAAATTAAATATCACTTAAATTTATTCAAAGTTTTGTATTGCAGATGAGTTTGAAGGTCTAGATCATGGCATTGTCAAGCCTTGGATTAATTTAGAATAGCATTCGTGTTTGTTTTTTAATCTATCTAATCCACGCGTACTTGCTCTATTCAGTCTCTGTTTTTAATTGAATGTTGTGTGTAATTGTGGGATTTATTTTAAATCAAAAAACATAAAATCCTTAGCCTAGTGTTGGAAAAGCATCTTAGCATTTTACTCTAGGCAAAACTTCAAAGTTTAAGACATTTACATTTTATTTAGCATGAATATGACCACCCCAGAAATCATTATAAAACTTGTAAATTGCAAGTACATACATGATTTTGTCCAATTTTATGTAATTTTTTATTTTACAGGGAGCCTTCTCTTGTAATTTGAAAAGCGATCTTGTTGCACATTTGTTTTGTTTTGTGTTGCATTGAAAGGTGTGAATTAAAACACTCACCCACCTCATTTTCTAATTGGAGTTAATTTCAGAAAGAGCTTGTATTTGTAATCAGTTTGTTCATCTTGATGGCGATCCACATAGTATGGTTTGAAACATTGATCCTATTGATTTTGTTGTAGTTTCTTTGAAAAATGCTCTTTCTGTTTAATTAAATGTTGGGGTTCTGTCACGGGCCTCCATTCCTATATAACAACACAGACATAAAAAATGCTTCACAACCTGCTTGTGCAAAATACCCATGCAAGGATGACAAGCACATAGAAGCATAAAGGCCATAAGTAGAGCTAAACGAAATAATAAGAAACATTATAAAGACTATAAGAATGTCATGCCCCCACCATGGAGATTTAAACAAGTCAGTTTGGTCGATGCATTGCATGGTAAAGGGCCAACTAGGGCAGAAAGGATTTAGTGCCGACCCAAGGCAACAATGTAAGGCGGATGGGAACTTTAATAAGTAATTTAGGCAATAAAAAATATGAGGGCCGTCCAGGACTAAAATAGATTAAAATAAATTTAATTAATTGATGCAGCCAATGTGTTTCAATTAGTCACATCTCTTTGACAAGTTGTCCCTTAGAGAAATCACATCTTTTGGGGAGGTATAAAGGGGAGTAAAACTCATTTGTAGAAAGGGGCATCCAAGACATCTATCTTGGAATATAAATCAAATAAGCAGATCAGCGATTCTGATCATGTATAAGGATCTATCAAGGGAGGGAAGACGAGTCAATATTAAGGAAGAGTTCTGAAATCAGTAATGACATGTCAGAAAACCATGATGAGTTCTCTTTTCAGAAATATTTATAGAATTATCAAGTTGAATATTAAAATAAAATTTCATGATTTTAGTTAAATTTATATTTATGATATAATGCAGTTACCACTCTTAAGTTGGAATTACTGTTTTAGGGCAAAAAGCAGAAATGTCCCAAAATGGGGACATTACAATTGGTATCAGATGAACAATTCTGGATAATAATAATGTGAAATGCATATTCAAGAACATTAACCCGGCAAGTAATCATGTAGAGAAGAGAAGGAAATGCAAGAAGGGAAGTAGATTTGAGATCACCATCTAGTTAGACCACCCCATGCTGAATTTCCAGTGTTTTTGCCACTTGGGGCCAAGAGGGTGAGTGTCATGCTTCAAATCCTCATCTTAATATCTTCCCTCCTCTTACCTTGCCTCAATTAAGTATATCAAAGAAAATTCTTGATAGACACAAGTTGATATTTCAATCGATCATCCCACGGCCACCAAGTAAGCAAAAACTTATCTTGAGTCATGGACCTTGTTGAGAATTATTGGGACACCCACCTAGTGGCACAAACAAAAGCATATCTTGGTTTAAATTTGCAATTGAGTTAATGTCAGAGTTGCACAGCAGAAGCTAATTACATTCCATTGAGGATCTAAGGATGAGAAATCTCCAAGAGTTAGTTTAGGGACCTTCACAATGAAAGGCTTGGATAAAATAGACATTGCTTGAAGACAAGCTATTTTTGGAAAGGCAGCCTGTCATGCCCCCATCATGGAGACTTCAACAAACCGATTGCCAGTAGTATTAATACCTAAATCTGGGGGATGCATTTGTATTGACCACCCCTGGAATGCAATTTTGTGTCTGATTTTTTTGCAGGTAATTTTGATTTTTTTTGAGTTTTTTGTCTTTTCTGATTTGTTTTTGGTTTTTTTGAGGTTTTTTCAATTTTTTTTGTTTTG
This sequence comes from Chamaecyparis obtusa, assembly GCA_027943335.1. Taxonomy (NCBI): domain Eukaryota; kingdom Viridiplantae; phylum Streptophyta; class Pinopsida; order Cupressales; family Cupressaceae; genus Chamaecyparis; species Chamaecyparis obtusa. Next base: position 768,919 of record BSBK01006347.1, on the reverse strand, counting down.
ATGGATAATGCTTTGCAAAAATAGAGTAACAAATGCTGACAACTACTGAATAATAACTAACCAAATCTAAAATTCTGAATACCAAATTCTGATAAGACTGATTTTTACTTGAAATTACAAATCATTACAAGGTCGTACCAGGTAGTTCAGTGCTGATGTTATGACACTTTTACAATTGCATTTTAGCTGACTTCAAAAGCTGTTTGCTATAGGTGATTGTAGATCTGATTGTTGATTCTGAAGATACCTCTGTTTGGGCACAATAATTACTATCTTAGCCTCTCACATCCAGGCTGGGAGCTGTACAGCTGCTGTGGTGGCCTGAGAATATTCAAACGACTTCTGTTCTTCCTGTATACTGTTCTGAAATAATCTGACCTGCTACAGCAAGGAGTTTTTTAAACAAATTGTTCCTTATATTACCTGTAACCTCATATACCCAGCTCAGATCTGATGTAGATTGATTTACAGAAGGTGATGTCTCTAGATAACAAATTTGATTTACCCTATATCTCCCAATGTCTGGCCCCATGTCTGGTCTAAACTGATTTTAGCAGGTACGGCTTACCTATGTATTGGAAGATTTTGAGTTTTCAAGCCCACTAATTTGAGTCTGAAGACACTAATGTAATTCTGCTTCAATATCAATCTAATCCAATGAAATTGTTTCTCCCAAATTGACCTATGATGAAGATTTCCTGTGAATCACCCATGGGTGGTATTTCACACCTGTAGGCAATTATCTCTCTGAGAGATTTCGTTCTTAGAAAGTGTAGATCAGCTTAAAAAATCCTTGCAAGAACTTTCTCCACAATCCTGGTAAAAAATATCACTTCTGGATGCCAAAACAACCTCCAAAATTTCATTTTATGTTTTTCCAATTTCCCTCTGAGAGCAATTTTGATTTAGGGTTTTTTTATTCACCCTTTAACATGAAATAATGTTTTATTTTTATTTTAATCCCCTCCTAGGATTTCAACTTCATGAGGGGTCATTATTCATTACAAACTTGGCCCCCATTTAAGTTATAAACTTGATTTAATGCCTAGGGACTTGGGCCAAATATTATAAAACTTATTATATAATAAGTGATTAAAATAATCACTTTTATTATTATTTTATTAAAACCAACTCAGGAAATAACGTAGCTCACTCATCTGAACCTCGATCTGAATTCTATCTGAAGCTCCATGTCCACTGATGCTGTCTGACCATGGTGAGCTAATTGGCAGTTCTGTCCTAAAATTTAGGAACCCTCCTTAAAAATAGGAATTGTGCTAGAAGTGTCCCTACTAACTCCTAGTTCATCCCTAAAAAATAGGGATTCCTCCTAAAATCTAGGAGTTTGCCCAAGATTGCTCAAACTAGCTCTCCAAGCCCAATATGTCGTCGTAAGCCACTGAAAGGGTCCCTTGCACAATCTGCTGGCCCACAGGAACCAAATGATAGATCAACCTCATTTGTCACTGTTTTGACTAAGGATGGGACATTACAACATTGCATGATAAAGGCATGACTAGGGAAAAAGTGACACAGTCAAGGAAGGTGGATCCAATTAAGGACAGTCCAAACCTTGCAGCCAATAGAATTACACAGCGGAATACTCAACAATGCAACACAAAGTAATTGTTTAACACTGATTTTCATTAACATGCCCGGCTGTAAGGCCTTTCGGGTTAGGGCCAATTACAATCAGAAAACAATTCTGCAAGATCCACAACCAGATCCAATACAAACTCAGCTAGTTCAGCTCTGAAGACAATCAGAAGCTGATGGAAACCCTAAGGCAGATCTAAACTTGAGCTCGCAAGCCTCCAAGCAATCTCCTTGTCTCCAAGCATGCAAACCCCTAGCTCTGCTACAAATAACTATCAGATTACAATCTGATCTGCAAGATCATCTAAGAACTTTTCCACAACTTTGCTAACTTTAGCTCTCAAGCTTCACATCTGACATCCAGATCTACTAAGTTGTCCCGTTCCCCCTAAACATCTACCCAAGCACTCCTTAAATACTAATCATCAGCCACAAGTGGGCAAGATGAAACCCTTAACTCCCCAAAACAATAATTAAATGCCATACAAGTCGCCTTACAAATGTATACAAACATTTAATTCAGCATGTCGGCCCATAACAATGGCTACCAACAATAAATGCACCGAGTCGGCTCAACAAATCACACAGAACTCTAGTCGGTAAGCCAGAACTACCGAGCGACAGTAAATTAACTGAGCACGCCAGGCATCGCCGAGCATCAGTGTCGACCGAGCGCCGCAGGCACGACTGAGTAACACTTCACCGAGCACCAGAGACTACCGAGTTCCTTCAGTGACCGAGCTTCCTTCAATGACCGAGACTGTCGGTCAAGGCTGCAACCGAGTAACACCGGCCAAAATACCAACACTCCATGCAGTTTCATCGAGGACAGAGAATGCCCCTGCCTTAACCTTGGATGCCCCTGCATTAGACACCCCAGGTTCCAAAAGATGTTCATATGTGAGAAGAACATCTTTCAGGATTCAACACATAAATCCCGAACTGGTTCTTCACATACAAGTCCTCCACCTTTTCTGCTTGCAAATTCTTCCACTTCAGTTTACTTTGTCTCTTCAAGTCTTTTCTTGACAATGTACAGGTCGGTTCTCCATACTGATCATTCATTTTCTCTGGATCCACAATCTCCACTTGTCTACCAATACTTAGGCTTCTACCGAGCGTTGTATCCATCAAAGGCATCAGTGAAAACTTCCTGTCATCCTTTTCAACAATAAACACATTTCGGACACAGTCATAAATAGCCCTGCAATCATATTGCCAAGGTTTACCGAGCAATATATCACAACTATTCATCTTTACAATATCACAAAGCACAAGATCCTTGTACTGGTCAATCTGAACATCAATGAAGCATTGTTCTTTAACTTCCAAAGCATGAACATCTTGTAACCAGCCAAGCCTATAAGGACAAGGATGCTTCATTCTCTTCAAACCAAGTTTTTGAACTAGGTCCTCAGCAACAAGGTTATTAGTACTTCCACTATCAACAATAACATCACAGAGTTTACCTTCAGATTTGCATCGGGTCCTAAACAAGTTACTCCTTTGACAAGGTTCATCTTTTGTACCGAGCAATGTTCGCCGAAGTAGCAAGTTTTCTGATTCAGGTTCATTCTGAATGTTCTCATTCATCACAGCAGTTTGTCGGTCAACCTTCTTCTGTGTACACTCAAAAGAACAGTGTCCTTCCTCTCCACAGTTATAGCAAGTACCCTTAAAGATAATTCCACCTGTCTTCTTCTTCGGTTCCACAGGTTTCTGTTCATCTTCTGCATCAGTCGGTTTGTCCTTCGCCGAGTGATCAATCTTTTCCTTCCCTCGGGAATTACTAGGTTGTTTCCTCTTCAACTTATCTTCTGCCTTCAGAGCATACTGATAAGCATCTTCAACAGAATCAATCTTCAGCATACCAAGCTCATCCTGAATATTGAATCTCAGACCATTCACATATCGAGCTACCTTTTCCTACCAAGCTCTCGGTGTCCAGACCGAATAGTAAGTTTGTAGAACTCCTCGGTATAATCTTCAACAAACAAATCCTTCTGTTTCAGATTTTGCAACTTCTTAAACAAGTCAAGCTCATAGTCAACAGGTGTGAACTTAGCTTTCAACTTAGTCACCATCAATCTCCACCGATTGATCTTTGTTTCACCTTCATCTTCTCGGTCTCTCTGTAGTTCTTTCCACCAAAGAGCAACATGTCCTTTCAACTTTGTCTATGCTAATCTCACCGAAGAGGATCTTCAATTTCTTCAAGCTCAAAGAAATCTTCAAGTTCACCAATCCAATCAATCAGATTGTTGGGCTTCAAAGTACCAGAGAAAGTAGAAACTTCCATTCGGTAATTACTAAACTGAGTAGCAGATCTAGGCAACCGAGTAGTTCTGTCTTCACCAGATCAAAGTAGAAACTTCCATTCGGTAATTACTAAATTGAGCAGCAGATCTAGGCAATCGAGCAGTTCTGTCTTCACCAGATCTGTTCCTCCGGTCATCACCACTAGATCCAACAGTTTCAAATTCTTCAGCAACTTCTTCATAGCCATCCTCAGTACCAACATTCCGAGGTATACCAACAACAATTCTCATGATCTCGGCGACCATATCATTCTTCATCAATTCCATCTCAGATCTGAAATCTGATTTCACTTTCTCTGTGATCTAGGATTCAACAGTATCACAAAGATCAGAAATAACTCTAGGGTCCAATCTTCTTGGAGGCATCCTTAAAGATAAGAGAAACCCTCTACAACAAACCCTCACCGACCACTTTGTGACAATTTCCAAGTTGTAAACAAGTAAGATCTCAACTTGCAATCTTGCAAATAACTAGGGCACAATTCCACAAGTTCAGTGCTTCGGATCTGCAATCCAGATTGCGCACAATCTCTTTGCCAACAAGATCAACTTCGCAAGATCAGCCTTGCTAGGTCAACCTTTTGCTTCAACAAGATCAACCTCTCGCTCTGATACCACCTGACGCAGTCAAGGATGGTGGATCCAATTAAGGATAGTCCAAACCTCGCAGCCAACAAAATTACACAGCGGAATACTCAACAATGCAACACAAAGTAATTGTTTAACACTGATTTTCATTAACATGCTCGGCTATAAGGCCTTTCGGGTTAGGGCCAATTACAATCAGAAAACAATTCTGCAAGATCCACAACCAGATCCAATACAAACTCAGCTAGTTCAGCTCTGAAGACAATCAGAAGCTGATGGAAACCCTAAGGTAGATCTAAACTTGAGCTCGCAAGCCTCCAAGCAATCTCCTTGTCTCCAAGCATGCAAACCCCTAGCTTTGCTACAAACAACTATCATATTACAATCTGATCTGCAAGATCATCTAAGAACTTTTCCACAACTTCGCTAACTTCAGCTCTCAAGCTTCACATCTGACATCCAGATCTGCTAAGTTGTCCCGTTCCCCCTAAACATCTTCCCAGGCACTCCTTAAATACTAATCCTCAGCCACAAGTCGGTAAGATGAAACCACCCTTAACTCCCCAAAACAATTATTAAATGCCATACAAGTCGGCTTACAAATGTATACAAACATTTAATGCAGCATGTCGGCCCATAACAATGGCTACCAACAATAAATGCACCAAGTCGGTTCAACAAATCACACATAACTCTAGTCGGTAAGCCAGAACTACCGAGCGACAGTAAATTAACCGAGCACGCCAGGCATCGCCGAGCATTAGTGTCGATCGAGCACCGCAGGCATGACCGAGTAACACATCACCGAGCACCAGAGACTACCGAGTTCCTTCAGTGACCGAGCTTCCTTCAATGATTGAGACCATCGGTCAACGCTGCAACCGAGTAACACCGGCCAAAATACCAACACTCCGTGCAGTTTCACCGAGGACACAGAATGCCCCTGCCTTAACCTTGGATGCCCCTGCATCAAAAAGGAAGTTAGGGCCGACCCAAGGCAACAATGTAAGGCAAATTGCAGCTTTAGTAAGTAATTGTAGGCAAAAAAAACATGAGGGCCAACTAAGACTAAAATAAATAAATATAAATTTAATTAATTGAAGAAGCCTACTTCTTTCAATAAGTCGCATCTCTTTGATAAGTCGTCCCTTAGAGAAATCACACCTTTTGGGGAATTATAAAGGGGAGTGAAACTCATTTGTAGAAAGGGGAATCCAAGGCATCTATTTTGGAATAGAAAACAAATAAGCAGAGCGGCAATTTGGATCATATATAAGGATCTATCAAGGGAGAGAAAGACAAGTCAATATTAAGGAAGAGTTCTGAAATCTGTAATGTCATAGCAGAAAACCAAGTTGAGTTCTCTTTTCAGAATCATTAAGTTGAATATTTTAATAAATTTTCTTCCCTTTAGATTCATTTGTATTTGTGATATGATGCAGTTATTGTTGAAGAATGTAGCTGCAGGAGATATTTCTCTTACCTGATTTGATTACTTCTGCAATGCAGGATTGTGTGTATGAGATTGTGCATCACTGTTATTGTGAACAGTACTTCATATCTTTCCTTGTTATCATACAGCTTTTGCAATGAAATTTGTGTTTCAGCTTCTTCTCTGTTACTGTGGGTTAATTATATGGTTCGGCAGTTGGATATTGTATCGGCATATTGGTTTTTGCTTTGCTATTGATCCACGTACTTGCCATTGGGTCATAAATATTGAAGAGATTGAAATTTCTCAGGCCGTCTTCCATGCAACCGCTATCTTCAGTTTGATCCTTGGGTTCATGCCTAGTGTATGGCAGTTGGAATTCTAAGTGTTTGTGTTTTGTAACTGTCAATCATTGAAGGGATGTGGTGTTCATTGAGTTGGACAATGAAGTAAATCATCTTTGCTGTATGCATTGTCTTGGAGGATCACGATGTCATGTATCTTTCAGTTACGAGCAACTGCATTTGAATGGCTTGCTGAATGCCGTGAGTTATGCGCTATACTAAGACAGCATGGTTTGTCATTATATGGATCATCATTCAGCGGTGATGACATTCATTGAAAGGTCTCATGTTCGTTGGGTTGGAGTAGGAAGTGGAACGTGACCACTGGATGCATAGCCATTCCTTAGCACCGTTGCGATGACGTGTACTTTCAGTTATGAATATCTGCAATTGCATTGCCTCTTGGGATACCCATGGGTAAAATGATTTATGAAGGCAGTGTGATTTGCGATAAGAAGGATCATCATTCTGTGTTGATGTTGACGGGAAGGGAGTGTGTGATTGTTTGATGTTTTTTTTGCAGACATTCCTTAAGACAATTCTCTGTATATGATTATCATCTGTACTTAATTTGATTGTGCATAGTATCGGTGGTTTATCAAAGGCTTTCTGTATGATGTAGATGTATAATTTTATAATAGGGAACCATATTCCATATTCCTTTGTCCCAAAGTGTCAAGAAACACTGATAAAAATTAAAGGCTAAATGCTTATCTCAAGTAGATATTATAACTCTTCATTATTTCTCTTCTTAACTTTGTCTTCAAATTGCACTGTGTTAAAAAATAATCGGGAGATTACAAGTTGTCACATTTCCAACAAATTCATCTATTTTGTGCCTTGAGTGCTGCTTATTGTTCAACAAAAATAACACTATGAATCTTATATGCACAGAATTTGCTTAAAAAGTTCTGCAAAGGTCCTTCAAAAGTTAGAACTCAGGTACACACAATGTTTTAAAATTAATTATTTTTCTTTTCAAGTAATTTTATTTTTTGTTCATAATTTTTGCATGATGCAACAAAGCATTGATTTTAAGTGCTTTTACTTGGTTGTTTGGCATCCGTTTTGTAGATCTGTATAGCATTGGCAGCACTAGCTATGCATGTATCTGCTCAAGATTGGGGAGGTGGTGGTGTTCTGAATTGGTTACGTGATGAATTGGGTTCTCAGCATGAATACATACACAGTTTTCTAGAATTGTTGATAGTATTACCACAGGTAAGGTATCTAAATCAGCAGATATGTTTTGTTTGAACTAATAATTTATTGATTAGCTTTTTATTCTTTTCTTCACAGTTCATTTTTCATTTAATAGTAGATAAGAGAGTAGTAATCATGAATGAGCATATGGAATGTATTATTATGAAAGATTGTATTCGATATGACATTAGAGCTGTAACTTGTTTTATTGAATGATCAACAAATGCATCAAAACTCACTTTTAGTTTTTCTTACCCAAGTCCAATGAAGAACTAGTTTTGTCCTTATGATAGCAATAAAAATTCTATGTTTTGAGTCATGAAAATTCTAATATGTATTATTTGATACAACTATGCATGGTTTGATAACGACTTCTATACAAATTGAACCCTGTCACTTTTTCCGTCCATCCCGTTAGAAATTTAGCCAAAGCAGTTTCTTTAACCTCCATTATTCTGGGGTTGATCCTAGGACTCTTCTTTCATTGGAATTCTTTAGCTGGTTTAAAAACATATGCAGATTACTCTTGAAGAAACATACACACACTTGTACTGATGGTGGGGGGGGGGTTGGGGGGGGGGGGGGGGTGGTGATTCAATATGTGACAATTTTCACTTATTTAAATTTTAGTGATCACAAAGCAATAATCTAATGTATCCACACGAGTAAGATCTAGCAACGGAGAATACAAAATGCACAGATGATTTTATGTGCAAACCCTTGTGGGAGGAAACCTCAGCAAAATATTGGTTATATGCCTAAACCTCAAGGATCGAATTCCTTAAATGCGAATTTGGCAAAGTACTGGAGCGAATGCATTAGTGCTGGAGCGGATGCATTATGTGAGTGCTGGAGCGAATGCATTATGTGAATGCTGGAGCGAATTGTGTTGGAACAAGATAAACTTGTTTATTGCATAGGCTGCAATTTGCATCAGCTGACAAGTGCTGTCACTAACAGCTAATGCACTGCGAATATACATCATTCACTAAGTGCAGATTGATAGTGATTCAAGAACACCTTGTTGAACAGATCTGGACAGATCGGTGACACCTTGAAGCAGAGTTGAAAGAAGCCCTAGGTGGGCTAATTGGCACATACATTGGAAAGCTTTGAAGGCATCATTTCCGGGTACTTTCTTTCCTTCTTCGTGATTGCTATTTTATATCCTGTGCTTAGTTTTGTTAGATTTCTATAGACTGATATATTCCTTGTTAGAATCTGAAATATACTAACATTGTGGTGCAAAGGCATAAACAAGATCTGATCATAGACCAACTGAATGTGCAAGGCACTTCCCTCCGGCCTTACAAACTTCGTTGGCACCAACCCACAAGAGACACTAATCCCTTCCACTGAGCACTAACTCAGCAAGGGACATCAATCTCTTAGAGAGTGAGAAGAATCAACTTCCCAATCTCGTAAAATAGAAGGCACCAACCTTCAAAATTTAATTTAATAATAATGTTTTGGATCTGCTTTAGATCACCTTTAAAAATTGCTCACATCTTCAATAAAATCTCAAGTCTGCAATATACCTCTGCTTAGATCTACAATATCAACATAAATATTATTTATTTAATCATGAGATAGAATTTGATTTAATTATTACAGAAATACAATAATTAGGAAGGAACATTAATTAAATTTAGTTATTTAATTAATTATAATAAGGTAGGATATAATTAAATAATGTTATTTATTTAATTATATTATAGATGAATAGATGATGAAATATTGATTAGACATTCAATGATTAAAGTAATTAAATAAAATCACTTAATTATGGAATTAGGGAGAAATGTTGATTTTGATCTTAGAATATGGTAGAATGACGCATATTGTTTAAATAATAAAGATTATTTTACAATTTAGGAGGAATGTTAGTAATGTCATCGCATTAGAGCAATAGGCCATTTTTACACGTCTATACATAGAATACTGAAAAATTGTATAGCCCTCATCATTTAGATTGATTAGATACTTTAGCATAATTGTTAGCTTTTTGAAGAATGAAGATTTGGTTAGAAATAGTAAGGAATTGTTTCTGTAGAAAACATAGTGATAAAATTGTGAAAATGGTGTGTGGCATGAAGGTTTGCATGGTTTCAAAGGCTTGAATTTGGGCTTGGTGGCATGGGGCTATGACCCTTGACCCTGCCTTGCACTACCACAGGGAACATGTTAGGGTGTTTTCCTTGGACTGCATCCCATTGCCATTCCACCATCATCTTGCCATTGTCTTGTGACTCCATGGAATATAGTTGTTGATCAAGTCTAGGAGAACTCTTCTTGGTTTCAGGGAGCTTTGCAAGCTCCTTAGATGTCGACAACTCTACCTTCAGAACGTATTGCTCATTAGTATTCCAGCCTCTATATGTGAGCATCAAAATCCTTTGCAGCAAAAATGTTGTTTGTGGATTTTAATAAACTTTTGTAACTGTTTTAACTTTTTACAAGTTTGTTCCCTTTGTGCAACAGTGACAAGAAGGTATTATAATCAGGAATCTGTTTATTCAGGATCCAACTTGGAAAAGAGTTGCAAAATCAACTGAAGGCCGTGGTGCCAGTAATTTGCTCCAAAATGTCATGTGATCCTCTGCACAAGAGCTAAACAACAATAAATGCATTAGTAAGGTATGGTTCCAATCATTAGGTGTAGAGCTCCTCAAGCTCCACCTGATTGGGCCTCTCAGGATACAACCATAGATGTAGGAGAAAACTCAACTAAGCGCTGTATGGGACTCATAACAAGAGTGTTTGAATAAACAGTCAACTTTTAGAAGCTGGCTGCCATCAATTGCAGCAGTGAGGATCTTTTCTATCAATGTGCATTCAAAACAGTCCAATATCATTCTGTTTTAATTTGGCCTTTGGATTTATAGTCTAGTTGAATCATAATAGCAAGGGAAGTGCAAGAGAGTGGGAAGTGAGGAGACATAGCATGATGCAAATGCATAGCAATATGAATGGAAGTGACAGGTGGAGTATGCTTGATGATTAGTTTGTGGCCTTTTCATGTCTTGAGATTTTCATATTTTCGGTCTTAAATACCATGCTTGGTCATATGATTAGTCAAACAGCTATACTGAATAGGTCTTTGTTCCATAGTAATAGGTAGCATATTTGGGATGTCATATGAAGGAGTAACATATCTGCAATGAATTTGGGACTTTGTGTCACAAACACATTTCTTGAGGAGAATGTTTTCCAGAAAGAATCAGGTCTACATTTAAGGTGACATACAATCCCATTGTCTCATAATCTTTTTTCTACCAATCAGACATTTAGATGCTTGTTAGGCTGCTTTAATTTCCAGGGGTTGACGAGATAGGGTTTATTTAGGCAAATCTTATAGCTTTTATGTACCAATCTACATTGTAAACTACTCTTTCTAAAAGTGCGACAATCTTCAGGGATTGCTTTATTCATCTTTTCCTATTTTCAAAATGCCCCGCTATCAATTGTATTTTGTAAACACAAGTAAAAAATCGAATAATTCTTATTATAATACTTGTCTTTCTGCGCAAACTTTTTGTTCTTTTATATTGTGTATTTGTTTGCATAATTGATGCATTATATGAAGTTAATCCAATTACTGAACTTAGTTCATTTTTTCAGGAGGCATACAGCCACAAAATAGCTGTCCGTCCAGAGAGACGTCGTCAGTTTCAAAAGGAGCTTATTTCATCAGTTGAGGTTGCTTTTAGTTTGTTGACTTCTTGTTTGAACGTTGAAGAGCTCCGGGAACAGGTATTTTTTATCTGTGACAATTTGTTACATCCTTCCCATGCATTTTATTCTTAAATGGCAGTGCTGTGTATTTTAGTTTTTGTTATTTGTATTAGTTAAAGGACTTTGGCTCTGGGTGTATTGGTATTTTGAACAAATTTTATATAACTTTATCCACATTTGGATGGTAAAAGCCTTATGGGATGCCTGGCGTTCTTGTAATCATGTTTGTCACTGTCTACAGACTGGCTGGCATTCTTGTTATCACATTTGTCACATGTTTACTGTTCATTTGGAACTTGATGTCCTTTTCCCTCTGGACGACTAAATTACGTGTTGTTCCTGTTATAATCCATTTTTTTTAGTATGGTTTGCTTGTGTAACTTGAGTTTCATGCAATGTAGCATTTCTGCGAGTAGATTTTGTCTGGTTGGAGTGAATCCTAGCTGAAAAATTTGCTTCTATATTTGAAATTACTTGCTTCGATATCTGAGTTTGAAATATATCTCAATTGTTATACTCGAGCTGTTTTTCGAACAAAAACATTATAAGATGTATATTTGAGGTTGAAACACTTTACATTTGCCACCTACAACTGTTTATTTTAGTATTTTGTTACATGTCAGTACCAAGGGTTCTTTTCATTCTAGCATTTTCTGTTCGCATGTGAATTCTATCTTGACTGTTATTTTCTGACTTCTGTCACTTATGAGCATTAATATAGATATATTTTATTCTAAGAGTATCTTGTCCATTCTGCATGGCAGGTTTTGGAAGCTTTTGCATCATGGCTAAGGCTGAGTCATGGGCATGTTTTCAATACTTCATCTTTGAGATGCTGTCATGTCATTTTTAGTTTGCTTGTTTATTGTACCGTTGTTTAAATTTGTCAATTGAAAAAAATGTTAATACTGTTAAAGCATCATAGGTGACCTTTTGATTGATCAGGATCCCAGCTGCTGCACTTGCTTCACACCCTTTGGTCCTTGCCGCGATATCTGGTTTGAGCTCAGAACAGCTTTTTGAATCAGCAGTCAATGGTATGTCAGTGATAACTGTATATGGACTGTTCTCTAATTGAAGTAAAAATTTTCAAACAAGAGCAAGGATACGAGCATTGGATGTAGTGTATTATTTTCTTTTTCTGTTTTAGCTGCCAGTCTATCTTTTTCTTTCCAATGATGAGGATTATTGATTGTGGAAAATTACTGGCATTTTTGGTCTTGGAGATATTCTTTGCATAGTTTTCTTTCTTTTGGTGACTTGATGTTCACTGAGTCAAAAAGTTGTGTTGAGGACAATGCATATATAATAACAAGATGGATATGCCTAATTAATCTATGAATAATGAACATGTAGGCAGTGAATAAAAATAAAAGTGGAAACAATATCACATATTCAATAGTGCTGAAAGATAATAAATAAAGCTGTTTTATTCACATGAACACAGGACTACAATGAAGGACTTATGATGCAGGAGCATTTGGGTCCTTGAGCAAATCCTGTATCACCAAATACAAAATAAAGGCGGCCAGGAGGTTTAGGCTTTGTGTGCAGTTTTTTGATGAATTGGCATCAAGGAATGAATAAAAAATGTCTATGAAATGTTCCATATGGCTTCAGCAGCAATATAGAACATTATATTATCGTTATCAATAGTTTATTTCAACTTTGGCAGCAACTTGTGTTACTTTGACAGAAATTGGTGTGCAATTTGGGAGCAACTATGATGGGCATTCCCGTAACAAACTTCCTGTGTCCATAGCTTTTTGTGAGGAATTAGAATGTGTGTGGCACTATATGTCAACACTTCACTTCAGCAGCAATAGAAAGTACTTTAGCAACAAAATAAAAATGGCAGCTGACAAATGCGACGTATTGGTATATTGACCATAGAGGGGCACTTTGCATTATCTTTTTTGTAGATCAACTTATTATATGCATCCAACTTGTAAAAAATGGGTCGCTTGTTTTGAGGGGAATTCAGGAAAGAGCAAATCCTGGGATTTTAAACTGACTAGCAAGAAGCATATTGATTTGGAAAGTCATTGGCCAGAGTTAAATGATTGGAATCTTTTCTCTCATATCCACGTGTTAGCGAAGATGAAAATCTTGCTGAGTAAATTGACTTGTGAGTTTTTCAGACATTTATTTCTTGTGAGTTTTGATTGCCCAAGGCTGAAAAAAAGGCCCAAAATGTCAAAAAAGCCCATTAAATATTCAGATAGCTTTTCTTGTTTTCTTCTGTAAGTCACAAACCCTGCCCAATAATGAACACACTATTTACAGCATTTTTTTATTGAGTAGAGAAGATTGAAAGAGATTTCTTGGGGAATTCAAAGGCAGATTTGAAGTGCAGGCAGGTTTTTGTTTTTCATTTTTACAAATATTTTACTTCATTTTGGCTAGAAAATGTTGCATCTAGGTTAAAAAGTTTTATCATATGCTAAAACTATGTAGTATTTTTGCACTTACATTCCAAAAAATAAATTTCAGCTCCTTTTTAGCTTTTTTTTTTACAAATTTTCACTATTTTTACTATTCTTTCTTACCCAACTTATTTCTTATTATTTTAGTCATTTTAAAAAATGTTTAGAATCTTTAAACTAATTCATATTGATTTAAACTAATTTTAGGCCAATTTTTGGTGATTTATGTACAATTTAGGTTAATTTATTTGAATTACAAAATGAGTATGCTGTGTTTTCACTTTGCATGAGTAGGTTAAATACATCCTATAATGGCAAATAGAGAAGCTTTTGTGTTAGCTTCGACCTTAAGTTTCCCCCATCTTTACCACTAATTTTTTCAAGCACTCTCTCGTAGGAGCTAGAGACCTTGCTTTGAAATATGCCTATCAAGGACGGGATCCTAGGATAATTTTTTGCATTAAATGCACAAAATCACTTAATGGAGGCATACTCATCTCAAATACTATCTTGCAAGCATTACTCATCATGATGCCAAGTCTTGTGCACACACCATGAAAGAGAGAAAAAGAGAGTTTAATGGCCTATGTTCAATCACAAAGGAAAAAAATTACAAACGGAGAAGACAAGGGAAGCCATAGCAGCATCCATAGCTGGTGGTCATGGTGCTCGAGTTCAACTATAATCAGATAAAGATGCGACATGCCAAGGCAAAGTGGGTTCTCTTTGTGGTCCACGAATTTGAGGCAAATGCACCCTCACTCTAGCTACTTCAAGTAGAATGCCAATATTAGTGCCCTACAACTACACTGATATGGATGCCACATGGTTTCTTTATGCCTAGAAAACAATTGGAGCACAACCATCATTTGGAACTAGTAGGTGGAACAGAAGGTACATGCTCATGCAAATATGGCATGTGCCGATTTTTGGTTCTTCAACAATATTCCTTTTTGTTGGGATGAACATGGGGCCTTCTTGAAGCTATAGACTTGAGAGATCAAATCGACAGGAGAGCAACCACCAGAGAATGCTTGAGCAAAAATTTGTAGAGCGAGATTGAATGATAACAATATAATTGATTAATGAATCAATATAATACTTTGCACATGAATCTTGCTTATAAAGGCAAGAGTGGGAGCAGGTAACTACTTGTTGTGACCTTTCCACACCATCGCTCCATTGCAAATGGGGACCCCCTCTTTTGCTCGTAGTCGTTAGGTTTGACAAATTTTGGCATTACATTGGGCAATTTTGAGCTTTAAAAGATTGAGGGGTGGTATTAAAATCAAGTGGCCATGTTGTGATTTTAGAGTGGGAGCGTTAAAAATAAAGTTTGTCGGGGTCATGTTATAATAGGTTGAATGTAAAATCCTAGGCGTATTTAAATTTTGACTAGTTAATTAGTAAAAAATTCCATATAAAGGCATATTCCATGCATAAGGGCCCTAAAATCCTTATAAAAAATTGATTTTTCATGTTCAAAATGGCCAAAATCCCAAGACAAATCAATTTTTCTTTATAAAAATACACAAAATCCGGACTATACATGAACCTCCCTTCATATTTTGATCAAAATCCGGACTATACATGAATTTCCCTTCATTAATTGTTTTTTCTCCTGAAAAATTCTAAGTGTTGGGGTTAAAATCCAAGCATACTATAAATTTCCACCACTTTGGATGAATTTTGCTCGAAAATTTTCCAAGTGTTTGAAAAATCTAGACTAGGGGCAATTTTCCCCCAAGGGTGAGCTTGAAAATTTTCTAAGTCTGGAAATTGTCTAGACTAGGGTTGTTTTTCCCTTGGAGAAAGTTGGGGTCGTTTTTCCCCCAAGAGTATGGATTCCAAAATTCTTCAAAGTGTCAAATTTGTCCTTATAGTGGTCAATTTTCCCTTGAAACCAAGTATGGAATGCAATTTTTTTCTGAGTGTTGAAGATGTACGGACATAACATGTTTTTCCCTTGAAGAGGAGTTTGGAATGTGGAAATTGTTCTAAGTATGAGAACTATTCAGACTAGGGTCGAATTTCCCTTCGAGGGCCAAATGGTGTGTCAAATTTGTCCATACTAGGGTTGATTTTCCCCCCTTTTGATAGCAAAGCAAGATCAAATTTTTTTATAAGTATAAAGTGAATTCTATCCAAGCTTTGATCGATTTTCCCTGCCTAGCATGGATGGAGTTAGAGTTTGGACATGGTTACAAGTCCATACAACTCTTGGACTTAGGCAAATTTAAAAATCCTAACATTGATCGATTTTCCCTATTGTGGCATTATTTTAATAATTAATTAAAATGTGGGGAAATTTAATAAAGTAAAGTTTGGAAGCTTCTAGAAGACCATTGATCTATTATCCCACATTGCTTGTGGGTGGTAAATCAACAACCCAAACTCCTTTAAAAGGCCATCAACTAACAGAGAAATCAAGAGGACTGATAAAGACAATTGCCAAGTGGCTGAAAATCTGAAGCAAGAAGATTAAGTGGAAGACAACCAAGAGAGATGAAAATGGCAAGTTCAAGTGATGCAAGTGATTGAAGGAAGGCTGAATGGTGATATTTTTTGAGTTTGTGGAAGCCATTAGAGGGCTGAAAGCAAGGTATTTTCAG
This sequence comes from Chamaecyparis obtusa, assembly GCA_027943335.1. NCBI lineage: Eukaryota > Viridiplantae > Streptophyta > Pinopsida > Cupressales > Cupressaceae > Chamaecyparis > Chamaecyparis obtusa. The sequence goes on along the minus strand of BSBK01006347.1, from coordinate 752,665 downwards.
ACCAAAATTCTGAAAACCCTCTTATGGTCCGATTTTCTTTGGAAATCCATGGAAAATTAATTACAAGGAATTTTATCTATGCATTGTTACAGGTTGTTTGGAGACCATTTTCTAAGTTTTTGAAGGCAAAAAAAGGCTGAAGATTCATGTCTGCAGACCCAAATCTGCAGATCATCCAAACAGGGGCGGTTTTTGAAAAAATTCCATAAATTCATCAAGCCCTGAAATCTGTTTGTGACTTTTCTGATTGATTCTAAGGCCAAACCACACATTTTGCAGCCATTAGAGGGCTGAAACAGAGGCATTTGCAGGCCCAAATCTGAAGTTTTCCTCAGACCTGACTTTTTTTTAAAAATCATACAAAATCATCGAAGAGCCAAGGCAGCCCAAATTTGTTTGCTGAGTCTTCCTTGGCCAAATACCAACCATTTGCAACCATTTTCAGTCACTTGGGGTTTGAGGTAAAGCTGCTACGAGCAAAAGTTTGAGGACAACCTCTGAAAATCAATTTTTTTTGCCTAAGTCTGGGTTTGCTTTTGATTACAATCTGATCCTAAGTGTATTGCAGACTTTTGGACATTATTTTAAGCACTATTCGAACCATTTTAAAGTCTGAAATCACAAGTTGCAGACCTAGGTCTGCAGACAACCTACATCACGGGTGATTTTTGAGAAATTCCCCATAATTTCTAAACTTTGCTAATTAAAAAGTTTCATAGTGCTGAGTCTTCGTTAGGTCCTTGGGCATCCAAAACACCAATTTTGCCACCCAAATTCATTCGAAAGTGCAGATTGCAGGTTTGTCTTCAGGCTTGACATTGGTGAGAAAATGTGATTTTAATGCTTAATGAGTTCATGAGCACAATTCATAATCCACATAAGGATCCATGGACTTGGTGAGCAATGAATTTTACAAGTTATTAAGGCCAATCCATGGATTATTTTCAGGCATGTTCATGTTGTCCTCAGAAAGTCAGATTTTAATAAAAAGTCAGTTCTCTCATTTTGGCCAAGTGTTGATTGGTTCTTTTCATCTTAGGATTCTTATCGAAATGCTCATACTAGTTATTACCTTCATTGGATTGAATTGCTAAGTTAGGATGTGGAATTCATTAACTAATTCATGGACTAATTCAAGGATTGTGAAGTCTGAAATTTGTTATTTTGTTTAAGTCCTTTAAAACCATACTAACCTTGAGCTTTGTACCGGGAATCATGTCGAGATCAAAGGCGGGGATAGTTGGAAGGAAGTGAAGATAAGTTCGAGCACAAGGCCAAGGATAGCAATGAAAGAAGACTAACTTAAATAGTCAAGATCAAAGGAAGACACCACTTCAAAATAGTGCACTTCAAAGTTGGGACAAAGGAAAGAAAATTGAAGGATCAAGTTGAAGGAATTGTCTCAAGATCCTTCATCAAGCACGGATATGGGACAAGTCTGGATTTAAAGGAGTCCATGGACAAGTTCAAGGATTCAATTTATGGATATGCATTTGTCCCTATGCAAGACAATTTTCACTTGATTAAATGCTTGACGAATAAAGACTATCTTACAAGGAGATCAACTTGTCCCTATTCACATAATTTTTCCATAAGGATCAAGTAAGTACACCAAGGAATGTTCGAGTATGATTCTAGCACCAAAGTTAGCATTGGAACATGGACAAGAACCTAAGGACAAGTCTAAAGTTAAGAACAAGGAAGAATTCAAGGACAAGATTCCCATCAAGGGAATGATCCTAATGATGAACAAGTCATCCAAGGAAATGAATTGAGGAAGATTTAATATGCCAAGGAAGATGTTAATGTGTTCAAAGGATTGCCCCAAGGATTGAATCCGAAAATGAAGAAGAGAAAGAAGACTTTCAAACAATGAAGGTGGAAATTCAAAGCGTTCAAGTATTACAAAGTCCAACCATCCAAGAGAAAGATGTCCAAGAGCAATGAAGAACTCCTAAGGATAAGGAGGTGAGATTAAGATAAGGACTGCAAGAAGTCTTCCTAGTATTGACATGGAGGAACTTAGCGAAATTTTTCTCAAGCTCATTAGGTTTGCTAAAAGGGAGAAAGACAAAAGAGACATGCATGTTCATAATGATCAGTTGTATGATGACTAGGCAACTTCCTTGCTTCCTATTGGTCCCCAAGCGACTGAATTTTCTGATTGGCTCATTTTGTGGTGCATCATTTCTATTGGCTACTTTTGGTTGCCCTAATTAGGGTTTGTAATGGATTAATTTGGGCCATCGATTTCAAATCAATCTTGACCATTCATTGTAGTTGGGGCTCCTATATAAACCCCACCCCTCTTATTTGTAAAGCAGGACTTGTTGGAAAATTGTTGCTAAGATAATGCCAAATTTGCTCTACTTTTCATTGTTTTGTCTTGCATGGTGAATTGTTGTAATCAAGTTTGTATTATTGCATGGTGATCCACATTCCTCACATAGATTAGGATTTCATTTCATGTTGTTTAGAAGTAGTTTAGTTGAATGAAAGCAATTGTGGATTTTCACTTGCTTGAATTGAACAAATCCGGGCCACTAGCCTCTTGCTGATGGTAGGCGTGCCTTGTGTTGTTAGCCGATGATTGAAAGCACTTAACTTCAATTGGTATTGAATCTTTAATTTGCATCCATTTAATGAGATTGAAGATGAGATATTGATTTGAAAACCATTCGAGTGTTCCTTAGAAGCTTGCATTAGATGGGTGGAGTTGCTGGCGAGATCACATCTAGTAGAGTCCAAGTCCATCCATGATTCCTTGCATACATAGTTAGAAGTAGAAGTAATTGTAGAAGCTAAGTTTAAGTTTGAATTGAGGTGGAAAGGTTGGAAAATCAAAACATATTTTCATTTCCCATTGTGAAGCTAAATCTTTAGAAGTGCAAGTAGTTGATACCCATTGAATGAATAGCGTAAGTCACCTGATTGATTACCAACAAATCACATCATTTCAATTGGGCAAGTATCCACAGTAAAAGATCCTTGAAGTCACCTTGTGATCTTACTTTGCAAGCTTAGCATAAGAAGTGACCTTACATCAAGAGAGTTGAATATTTGATGTTTCACTTCGAAACATTGAGTGTTTGATTTTGCATGTTGTAGTGGACCAAAAATCACATCAACACTACCCAAATGGGAAACACTAAAAAATTAACTAAAAACAACTTGCCTAAGTAAAATTAAGCAAGAGTAAATAAGGGAAAATCCTATTTACTCTAACACCTCTCGTTAAGTGCGACTTAGGGAGAAGAATTCTTATGAAAGACTAATATGCTAAATGCAATATATGGGTCCAACAACTAGGCCATGTTAGTTACCCATGTAGAACTAATGATGCAGCTAAATCTCTTGCAAATGGAGAAAAGGAGAAAACCTTGTGGGAGAAGACTCCTCTCCAAAAAAGAGTTAAGAAACAAAGAAAGTGATCCATGGAGGACTCAATCATACCCCCCAAGGACTACGTACATCGTATATAATATATACAATCAAGCATCCCCCATAGGAAGGAAAATGAGAGACAATATGGCCTCCCCCCACAATGAAGAGGCTCCAATGTTGATGGAGAATGTTTGCAAACAAAAGATGATGCAATGCCTACATGCAATGCATCTCCCCTTAGGAAGTAACAATTCCACTGAATGATGAAGAAGCCACTCCATGTTCAACTGAAAGGAGGAATTCTCCAAATAAGAATCACTGAAAATTGATTAGAAGTCTCCAAGCACAAACAATTCACCACATGATCATGATCAACATAAACCAAAAAATGTGACAAATTAGGTGAATATGGGAACTCATCAATGTTAATCTCCAAAGACAAATGTGATGTGACAACAATTGTGCTAAAACTATCATTAAAGAGGAGAGAAATCCCCTCAAGTATGTCTCCCAAATCTGCAAGAGAATGAGAAGCCAAGTCAGATAGACCTGAAATGAAACCATATTGGAACCAAAAATTGGAAGAATCAATGAAGTCGTGTTGTGTTGAAGTCCTGGATTCTATGTCGACTGTCAACTCTGATTGAGCAAGTAATCAGTGAATTTGGATTAGATCCACAAATACATGAAGTGGGATTGAATTTCTCTTGACACTAGATGAAGGAGTCAAGGGAACATAAGGACCATCATCATTAATGAAATCAAATGTATATGACTTGTGTAGACGATCAACCATACCCATTTCAATGAGATCACCATTCTCTTGACAAGTGTACACTGCCTCAGGAACATGAAAAACATTGTTCACTTTTCCAACACTGAAATCAATATCTCCCGTTGAAACAACATTCACAAACTGATTGCTTGCTATCAAGAGCCGATCATATGGTGGGTTACGAAGAGAATCTGGAACCATGTAGTCAAGTAAACTGGCAATGTGTTTAGATGCTCTTGAATCAAGGATCCAACCAACGTTCCTAGGTGCATGACCCTTTCCCTTGTAACTAGGTGAGGTGTCCTCATGTATCTTGTACTCGTGTTTGGTTGAAGAAGAACTAGATGAATGTAGTGAAATACTATGCTTTTTGAGTAACTCCTTTAACTCGTGGATTTCTTTTTTGTAGCAATGTTTTTCAATATGGCCATCATTCTTACAATCTCTCCTTAGGATTAGACTCTTTTGAAGAAGTGGTTTTGGTGTTGGAAGGCTCCCTAGATTTGGGATTGGGTTTATTCTTTTTCTTCCCTTTTTCTTTGGGTGTAGTGGCAACTAATGCATGAAACTTAGTGACATCGTTTTGAAGAAGTTTGGATTGTTTTCTTGTCAACCTTTCACAAAAGGTCTTAAAAGATGGCATAACAAATTTGCTTACCCAACCCATTTATAGTGGCAAAATAAAAAAACACCTGTTGATTTAGTCAAAATAAAAAATACACACTTCTTATTGGTTTTATCTTTTTCACATTTGGCTAATTGAGAATGCAATGATTTAAACTTGACCAAATACTCCTCAATTGAAGGAAAAGTATCAATGGAAAGTGATGCTATCTCTACTTTTAACTTCATTGCTGGAAATCTTTTACTAAACCAAATAGATCTTTAAGCTTATCCCATACCTAACATGGTGTAGTGCATTCTTCAATATGAAAGAACAAGGAACTCGAGATGTGCATGGCAATCAAATCCATCACCTCATCACACTTGTTCCGATGTGCATATTTCTCACATTCTTTGGTGAAAGTTGGTTGTTGCTCGTTCAATGTGGACCATACTCCTTTTGACCAAAGTAAATGTTTGCATCTTTACATTCAAACCCTAATTCAACCATATGAGTGACAACAATTTTTGCAAAAGTTGCCAAATAAATTGAAAAATTTAAACTGAAACCTTCCTTGGATATAATAAAATTAATCTATGGGGCTAAAAAAAAGCAACCTGATTTAGTGCAAAAAATTTTGTGGGGCCCACTTTTTTGGCTAGGAGCGATAAACAATTCGTTGGCAGGCTGGCCTTGCCAACCAATCACCAAGTCAACAATGTCCAAGTCACCAAACTTTGAACCACACAAGCCACATGTTACCATGCTCAGCCAACACCACAATGCACGCGTGTGCAGAAGAGATGTTACTCATGTGAGCCTGTGCTCGCGTTGCATATACTGGACAACAAGCTATATAAATAGCCAAAAATGCATTTTCTGCCTTAATGTGGGACTAAAGTCCCTTTTGCACTCCCACACAAATTCTGATTGGCTCATAGCTCCTCTTTGCACATAAAAATCCCTAACTCAAAAAGTATTTTGCAAAGACTTTAAGAAATGCTTCTGGGACCAATTATATATCGCTGTTCTCCACAGCGATGCCAATGGGACCAATGATGTATCACTACGATCAAATGGCTTAAGGAATTGCCTACTTCATAACCAATGGTGTCTAGTGGTTGCAAGTCAGAATTGTTTTCTGATCCCATCGAGGAATCTTCACCTTCTTCCTGTATATGATGGTCTGTATTAAAATATTCACCACGTCTATATACACCTTAGGAGGGTTATCGCTGCCAACAGAATATGACTGCCGACAAAGTATCAGTATCACTGCCTTCAAAGTATCACTCCAACAAATACTGATTATCGTTGCCAAAATGAAGAATCGTGGCCTAAGAATAACAAACAACAATGAAGCCTTAAAGAAAACGCTGTCAAGGCAAAGACTTTAGGAAGAACAAGTTTGCAGCAATAAGCAGGTCCAATTTGCAAGAACAAAACGCATGAGCCACGGCTATAGAGGTAACCATGATGCCAGAGATGGAAGTATCACTATCAAAAAACAATAGCAGATCACTGTCCAGAAATTGCTTTCAAATATATCGACAGACTATAAAGGAGATTTTAGAAAATTTTAAATTTTTTTCAAACACTGGCAACTGAAGTGTGCACATGGATTGACGTGCACAACAGATAGAGAGGACACAGATTAATGCCCTTTCAATAAATCCCTTCTTTAGTAATTCAATCCTCAATACGGGCTGAAAACGCCTCAATTTAGGTTCTAATACCATGTTGGGATGAACATGGAGCCATCTTGAAGTTCCAGACTTTAGGGATTGAACTGGGAGAAGAGCAACCGCTAGAGAATGCTCGAGCAAGAATTTGCAGAGAGAGATTGAATGATAATGATTCAATTGATTAATGAATCGATACGATACAATGTACATGAATCTTGCTTATAAAGGCAGGAGTGGGAGAAAATAACTAACCAAACTGAAAAATTTAAAAACTACCTAAAAAACAATTTGCCTAGGTAAACTTAAGCAAGAGTAAATAAGGGAAAATCCTATTTACTACACTTTTGATTTGGTGAGTTTTCCTTATTGGGACAATTTAGTAATTGCATTGATAGTTTCAGAAAAATGCCACAAGGTGCCTTCTTGCAAAGACACAAGTGAAAAGTTGGTTAATTAGTTAATTTTAATTTTATGCTAATTTATACTTCTAGTAATTTATGTTGAATTTTAGACCAAATTTATGTTCTTTAATTTATAGTAATCTCACTTTGTACTTGTTGGTTGCTCAAGAATCCAATTGAAAGGGCAAGGATAGTAGTGTAAGAACAAATGAAAGAATCAAAAAATATGGCTGCACTATTTTTAAAAATGGGTATTTTTTGATAGCTTTAAAATGAGGTATTTTTAAAAATTGATGGATGCCTCCAACAAAGTAAAAAATGCAAAAACATTGTCTCTAATGTTAGAGGAAATTTTCATGGAGGTGGATGTAGAAAATGTGATGCGGGTCATAACTAATAATGCAGCAACATGTGGCAGCTGGGATATTGCTCTAAGACAAATTTAGGACACATTTTTGATCACCTTGTGCAACACATTGCCGGAGGAAATAAGCAAACTTGATTGGGGGACACCTGTTATAGATGATGCAAGGAGTATCATAAAATTTATCTACAATCACCCTTGGGTTCTTAATATAGTGAGAGATTGCTCCCAAAGGAAAGAGTTGTTAAGACCGGGTGTCACAAGATTTGCAATGGTTTTCATAATGTTTCAAAGCATGATTGGTTCATTGGTTATTTTGAAGCAAATGTTTGTGAGTCAAGCATGGATAGACTCTACTTATTCTAAGAATCTTGAAGGAGACAGGGTTGCAAGAACTCTTTGACAACATTTTTGAACAAAGAGCAACAAAGATCATGAAGGTAACATGAAATCTTTGAATGTCTGTAATGTTTATTTATTTTTGTGTTAGAGTTAACATTCTTGGGGCTACTTTATGTGTTGTTTGTAACATTGGGATATTTGAAAGTAAGTAGATGAATTATATTGATTTAATATTGGGTAGATATTTAATAAAGTGAAAACTTAGTACCCAATATTAAATGAGGGGTCAATGGTATTGTGTTCACATGGTTTCGTGGCACATAGTTTTACTTTACCACTTGGCTGTATTTGTGTGAGCTCATGTCTATATAAACAAGCACATGTTTAGTGGGTAAGGTTGGCTGGGTGAGTGGGCTGCCATTATTAATTCTTTTTGAGGATTGCATATGTAAAGCATGGCATGCGATGTGTGGATTCATTCTTGGACACATGGAGAATGCTTTGAAGGGCTTTATGTTTCATAAGCATTCATTGTAACTTTGTAAGTGCTTTGTATTGCTTATTGTTGAATAACGAGTATGGATGCTTTTGGAGGTTGGTTTTTTTTTTTCTCCCTCTCAAGGGTTTTCTTAGGGTATGTCTTTTGTATCTTGTGGCTTATCTATTTGATCCATGCGTAATGATCATTCTATAAGGTTGTATGCACACTTATCTCTCATGAGTAATGTAGGAAATGGATTAAATGAATTGGGCATTGATGAATTACTTCCTAGCAGTTTTTTAATAGATCAGGGAAGAGGAATATGTAAAACATTGTATATATTTTTAGTTTTACTTTTTTTTCCCCATTTTGTAAGCTATGTATTGTAGTAGGCTATCAATCATTAGGATTTCGCATGAGGATGCAATTTTTTACTCAATTTGCATGCAAAACAATCAAATTTAATAGAAACCACTTTGTACTCATTTATGGACTCGTTGGATACATCTTCTTGTTCAATTTTGAATTAAAAATGTTTCTAATGGAATGTATGTATTTTTTTAGGTTGTCTAGTTTTTTGTCGAGATTTTGCAATGTTTTTGCTAGGTTATGTTTTTTGGGTCCAACGAGTTTTCATCGAGTTTGAGTTTTCCAACTATGATTGTTTAGAACCAAGAAATTTAGAAAACAAAGTTAGACCTCTAAGTGAGTATGGGGCATGCACAAAACAAGTGGGCAAGCCATTTTTGAGCTAAAATCATGCCCATAACTATTATCCATCCGAAGTAGCCAAGAGAGAAGGAAAATGGCTACGGTAGTGGTGTGGACACATGGCAAGTTCTCTTGGAACAATAAAGGCTTTGGAAAATCATTGGGAAAGAGTGGAAGCCAATAGGGCAAAAGGGGTTGATTGAGAATAGAATGTTATGAACTTGAGATATGAGTCATTGTTGAATGTATTAAGGCTGGATTTTGAAGATTTTATCTTGGGCACAGATCAACCCATTGACAATTTTTGTTTAGGTTCATTTTCAGCCTGTTGTAATGCCTTTGTTGGGAAAGTTCATTTTATTGTTATGAAAATAAAACTGTCTGCGGCATTTGCATGGAATGTGTTGTGTGAGTAGCTGCTAGGTAGTACTATGTTTCATTGGTCCCCTTGCTTTGATTGATCAACATTATAATCCAACTGTGCGATTCATGTTGTCAAAGCTTGAGAGGGATTTTATGGTGTTGGGGATTTATACATAGGGTAAAAATTTGTATTTGTACTTGTCATCTTTTCTACTTGACAGAATAAAGATTAATTAAAGTTTGCTACAAGGTATGAATAAGAAAAAATTTGTTGAATCAACACTAACTCCCTTGACGATTGTTTCACATGGTAGGTGAAGTATCATTTGGCAATGCTGACATGGATTCCAATTTCACTAGGGTCTTACTCTTGTACTATAGAGCATGTGGAATCCAATGCAATGATGTCCGTTGCAAACATTGCTATGCAAGTTGCAAAGTTGGGTAGTGTTTTACCTTGTGTAACTCATAGTCTGGCCGCCAAATGTTGTGTGAAGTGTGAATTCAGATGTAGATGGTAGAAATATATCCTTGGGGATATGTGAAATTGAGCATGCTACTTATTTGCTAAGATTATTTATATTTTTTTGAAAAGTAATGGTGTCGATACAATGGTTAGCCACTTGTGTGAGATGATCTTGGCTGCAAATAGGTACACCAATTTGCCATAACTACATGTTGCCCTACTTCACAATCAGGGCCAAATTATGAATTCAATGTTGGGTGCGGGTGAGAGTTGTTTCAATAAGTTCATCTTTCTAGGCTATGTTCAAGTTTGCAAGATCCAAATCTGATTCATGTTGAATTGTGACACGTCATTGCAAATGTGGTACATAGGTCTTGAGACATTCAACATTGAATATTGGATAAATGCACATGTGTATATGAAGATCTAGGATGAATGCATTTCTCACTATGGATGTGGTCAATGATGGGAAGATCATGTTCTATTCAGATGATCTTTTAGTCAAAAATGTAAAACTAAATGATGGAATGCACTTAGACTATAAACTTAACAACATATTGTTATGTCTCACCCAAAGCACATTGAGTCTTATACCTTTCGCTTGACCTGCACATCACAATCTATATGCATGTCCTAGGCTAATTTATGCACAAAAAACTAATAGGACATGGACATCATTGCATTGATTTCTAGACAGATCTTGACATACGTACCCTACATACCTCAACATATTCACTTAGAGATCTATCTATTTCTTTACAACTATGGATTTTCTTTTCATTTATAGGGCTATATGTAAGCTCTTGTCCTTAAATGATGTCTAAAATATATAGAGACATGCATAATATATGAGTAAAGCTATCTTGCTCTAAAGCTGACTACAAGTTGCATATACATCCCATTGCTAAATTTGTCTAATCAATGGTTATCTACAACTATTCTTATTCATGGTTGTTACGATGTGCACTTGTTATCCGTAGCTAGGAGCTAAATATGAAAATTACAAATTTCTGTTTGCTGGTACCAGCATTCTCTTGACATAATTCTATATTTTGTCCATAAAAAAATGACAACAAAAATAGGGTAGAGAATGAAAGCCCTTCACTATTTACATGTGCTTGGTTTGGGTCCTAGCTTGGGCCAAGACAACCAAGTTCCCTAATGGTCCACGTTGGGCAGCTTGTGGGATCTTCTCACAAGGCACTTAAGGAGCTTGGGGAGCCAAGACAACTAAGTTGTAATGTCCCCTCCAAGTTCGTAAAAAGATAATGGTAAATCTAATTAAATACTAAGGCCCTCTAAAGTATTTAATTAGATTAGTATAAATATTGCACTGATGTTGTTAAATTTAAAGAATTTATTAATGAAGTGAAATATTTCTTTTTGTCTCCTATGAGGGAATATCTTGAATTAAAAGAAAGGGGAACATTGGATATGTGGTGGAATCAAGATTTGGGGGCAGTTATAATTTGGTGATAGGTAAAAGGAGAGGAATGGAAAATTTAGGGCGTGGAAGAATTTACAGATTTTGGCAGAGTAATTACAGGTTACTGGGTTGGCTCTACTTTTGTGGGTTGTAAAGCCTTGTCAGGGAATGTGCTATCTTCGACACTGAGAGATGTGCCTAGGATAGGTGTGGGAAATTTATGATAGTAAGATTGCATTGCTGGGAAACCTTTCTGGAGTTATTCATCCATCGTTTGTGCTGTGGAAGTGTTAGTCGATGTAACTTGTGAATGTTGAGAGAGCTCGAGTGTTTCTAAAACATTTGATATACTAGCATGATACTTGTAAAAACACCTGTTTTGGAATGTAGTCGGGAAGTCCACAGAACCGATTTAGCCGCATAAGACTTGACGAGAAGAGGATGGAATGAAGCTCTGCAGGGTCGGAAAAGAGATTGACAAATCTTATCAAACTATGGTGGTCGAAATAGATACAAAACTTCCATAATGGGTTGAGGAATAATTTATGTAGTTCCTATGAATATCGCGAGTCATCGGTGGTTTAGAATGGGTCGTTGTTAGCAGATAGTCATACTTCATGTTGAGTGTCCATTCAAGACTTCCTCAAAATGATATCTTGACTGTATTCTGCAGTAGAGAAGAGCTGAGGATTCATGCAAGGGAATTGTCCATTACTGATAGGAAAACATAACTTGTAATTGAGATTATAGTTGCCATCCTCCTTTGGCTGAATCCATTAGACTATTTGATGAGCCTTCGAAGGTGTCGCAACTGTTATACTAGATGTCACATTCTTGTGTGAGTATATATATTTGCTAGAGATGGGAACAAGATGCAAGGCCATGTGCTCAATGACGGAAGAAGGCAGTAGATAGTGACAATCTTATTCTTCGGGCCAATAGTCATTGTGGCTGGATAGTAGACTGGGTTACTGTAACATTTCTAAACATCAAAAAGAAGCAAACTGGAGTGGGTCGATGGCGGCTACAGGATCAACTATCCATATTGGTTATTGCCGTGCTGAAGGCATATCACCAAGGTATTGGAGTCTACCTAGCATTCACGTTAAAAAGGTTAGAGTGGATTATGTTAATTTTCTTTGAAACCATTTATACTTGAGCATTGTGAATGCAATACGGTTGTTGTGTTACTTAATGCTCAATGTCTCAGATGAATTGGGTTTGTTAGTTACCTTCCACAACGAACATATATTTGCTTGTTTTAGTTAGTATGCTTGGTTATTTCATCTTTTAATCCAATTTTCAGTTTTGAAAGTTATCTTAAGCAAAAAACTCTATTTGACAATTCTGAGAATAAACTAAAGGAGCTTTTAGTAGTAACTTTTCAAAAAAAAAAAAAGATCTACTTGACTATACTATGGAAGGAAATTTTTTCTTAGTCAAATTGGGGTAGCATATTTGAGTGGTATCAGAGCAAGTTTGAGTTCTTTCAGCCCGTGGTTTGGTTATGCGTCCATCGGCTCATCACTACTACCTTCAGAGGACCAAATTGAATCCAAATTTAGACCAACAACCAGAGGTTGGACAATCTGAAATTGCTACAGGAACAATGGATAGAGATGCTCACAATAGTAGTGGTATTGAAAATGCATTAGGGGAGTTGACTAGAGCTCAAAGAGAAATGATGAACATGCTAACATAGTCTCACTAGCAAATGGCTCAAATGTTAACTCAGTTGGTGCAACAAAATGGCAACTAGGGTAATGCGGGACAAAATGTTAATAATGGAAATCAAGGACAGGGATCAACCACTAATGGAAATGAGCAGCCTAGAGGTTCTGATTTTTAGAGTGAATTCCAGGCCATTCGTGCCTGCATTCCACCAGCTGAAAATGAGCAAACAGATCAAGAATTTCATACACAGGTTTGGACTGATTGGCAAGTTTTGGGTGCAGATTTTCAGGTTGAAATGCCTCTTCTAGAGTACATAGCTTTTAGAGAAAGAAATAGACCATGTAGGGGAGGTGGCGGTAGATTTCAGAACCGAGAGTTGTAGCAAAAGTGACGTGATCAATTGGAGTGGGCAGCTGAATGTGTTATCATGCCTACTGATTCAGGACAGCAAAAGAGAAGTTATCAGCCTAATATTGAGGTGTTGTTGGATAAGTACAGTAAGGTATTTAGTGAACTTGAGGAAGGGCTAAATCAGTCATAACCACTCCTTATAGGCACTCAAAAAGACAAAGATGAAATTGAAAAGGCAATTAAGGAGCTGTTGGAAATGGGACATATAAGGCTGGGTAAGAGTCCCTTTGCCTCTTCAGTGGTTTTGGTTAAAAAGAAGGATGGGACAATGCGAATGTGTATTGATTACAGGGCTTTGAACTGAAAAACAATTAGCATGGTGCTTGTTTCTTTTCAAAGATAGATTTGAGAACGAGATATTATCAGATTAGAGTTCGAGGGGAGGATGTTGAGAAGACAACTTTTAGATCCCACTTTGGTCATTACGAGTTTTTAGTCATGCCCTTTGGGTTTACTAATGCTCCAACTACTTTCCAGTCTTGCATGAACAAGCTTTTTAACAAGCAGCGACATAAGTTTTTCCTTATATTTTTTGATGACATTTTTGTAAAAGTTTTGGATCAATGCTTTGATACTATGTAAGAATTTGGCAAAGAATGAAATGCGAAGATCTAGAAGCTCAATAGATAGCACAACAAGAGAGACAAAGTGATATGATCCTCAATTGACTGGATTCAATGATGATCAATAATCAAATGATAATAGATATAATTGATAAATACAAAGTAGATGTGTCTGAATATATAGGCAATGCATGATAATTAGAAGTGATGCAAGAGATAACCTATCAACTAGACAAGGTATAATCACATGTCCACCAAGGGTGGATTATCCTCCATTGTACAATGAAGTGTGTGCAACAATGAGAGGATGATAATGTGATAGGAGCACCAAAGGTGGATCTCACACAATAAAGTGGAATGAGATAACAACTAACTCCACCTAAAGATGAATTCTCCTACACCATATGCTAAAATGAAATGCAAACTCCTAGGTGTCTACAATGCAAACTACTATGCAAATGCATTATCCTAAGTAAACTTAAGTAAAGTGTAATTAAGAATATTTGATTACACCAACAATTTTGATATATTGTAGTACATGGGATGAGCACTTGAAGCTTTTAGAAGAAGTGCTTAGTATTCTAGAGAGAGAGTCATTGTATGCTAAAGAATCTAAATTTGAATTTTGGTTAATAGAATTGTTATACCTTGGCCATATAATCAGCTCCAAAAGAGTTATTGTTGATCCTAAAAAATTTAAGGTAAGCATTGATTGGCCTCCTACAAATTTGCCATAGCTTAAAGGTTTTTTTGGATTGTGATTTTTATAGGAGATTTGTGAAAGGTTTCTCACAGGTTGCTGCTCCCTTAACTGATTTAACCAAAAAGGGAGCCTTTACATGGTCTGTAAAAGCACAAAAACATTTTAATCAGTTTAAAAACTTAATGAGCACATGTCTGGTTTTGACAATTCCTGATTTTTCAAAGCCTTTTGAGCTTGAATGTGATGCATCTGGTAAAGGAATAGGTGCTGTCCTAATGCAAAATAAACACCCTATTGCCCATGAAAGTAGGAAGTTGAGAGGAGCTGATAAAGGTTATTCAGTTTATGACAAGGAAATGTTAGCAATAATGCATGCATTAGTTAAATTCAGACCTTATCTTGCGGGAGGAGAATTCATAGTAAAAACTGATCATAATAGTCTCAAATATTTTCTAAATCAGCAAGACTTGAGTGAAAGATAACAAAAGTGGGTGGGTAAATTGCAGGCTTATGATTTTGACGTAGTTTATGTCAAGGGAAAAAGGAATGTATTGGCTGATGCTTTGTCTAGGAGACCACATTTATGCTCTTTGGTTGAGATTACAATAAATTGGAAGGAGAATTGAATATGCAAAAGACTCGTGGGCTTCTAGTATTTTGGAGTGTGCCATACAGGATAACAGGTACACGGTTTAGAATGAACTCATCTTCTACAAAGGTAGAATTTTCTCGGTGCCTAATTCTAAATTCAAGCAAGTGATTATAAAATCTTTTCATGATATTCCTATGGCTAGTCATCATGGTTTCTTCAAGACATACAAGCAAGTTAGAGAGAGATTTAGTTAGGGAGGACTTAAAGATGAAGTTTTGAAGTTTGTCCAAGAGTGTATAGTTTGTCAACAAAACAAATATGAGAGCACATACCCTGCTGGTTTATTGCAGCCCCTGCCTATTCCCAATAAAAATTTGGAAAGTATTTCTATGGATTTTATCACAGGGTTACCCACTGTCCAAGGAAGGAATTGTATCTATGTTGTGGTTGACAAGTTAACCAAATTTGCCCATTTCTTTCCAATTTCAGCATTGTTTGCAATAGTCTAGGTGGCAGATCTATTCTTCAAAGAAATTTTCAGACTTCACGGGTTGCCTCGGAATATAGTTAGTGACAAGGACAAAAAGTTAATGAGTTTCTTTTGGAAAGAATTGTTTAGATTAAGCAGAACAGAGCTCACTCCCAACACAAGTTACATCCACAAACTAACGGTCAAACAGAAATAGTTGACAAGTGGTTGGAGGGTTACTTAAGAAACTATATCTTAGGCCAGCAGAAAGTGGGTGAAATGGTTGCATTTGAGTGAGTATTGTTACAACTCTACATACCATATGTCAATCAAGATGTCTCCTTTTATGGCTCTTTATGCAAGGCCATGTGCTGAGTGACGGAAGAACGCAGTAGATAGTGGACAATCTTATTCTTCAAGCCAGTAGTCATTACGGCGGGACAGTAGACTGGGCTACTTTAACATTTCTGAACAGCAGAAAGAAGCAAACTGGAGTGGGTTGAAAGCGGCTACAGGATCAACTATCCATACTGGTTATTGCCGTGTTGAAGACATATCACCAAGGAATTGGAGTCTACCAGGCGTTCCATTTGTTAGCATTCACGTTAAAAAGTTTAAAGTAGATTATGCTAATTTTCTCTGAAACCATTTATACTTAAGCATTGTGAATGCAATACTGTTGTTGTGTCACTTAATGTTCAATATCTTAGATGAACTGGGTTTGTTAGTTACCTTCCATAGTGAACAGATATTTGCTTGTTGCAGTTATTATGCTTGGTTATTTCATCTTTTAATCCAATTTTCAGTTTTGAAAGTAATCTTAAACAAAGAACTCTCTTTGACAATTCTGAGAATAAACTAAAGGAGCTGCTAGTAGTAACTTTTCAAACAAAAAGACCTACCTGACTATACCGTGGAAGGAAATTTTTTCTTAGTCAAATTGGGGTAGCATATTTCACAATCTATATGCATATCCTAGGCTAATTTATACACAAAAAAATACTAGAACATGGACATCATTGCATTGATTTTCTGATGAATCTTGACATACGTACCCTACATACCTCAACATATTCACTTAGAGATCTATCTATTGCTTTACAGCTATGGATTTGCTTTTCATTTATAGGGCTGTATGTAAGCTCGTCATTAAATGATGTCTAAAATATATGGAAACATGCATAATATACGAGTAAAGCTATGTTGCTCTAAAGATGACTACAAGTTGCATATACATCCCACTGCTAAATTTGTCTACTGCATGGTTATCTACAACTATTCTTGTTCATGGTTGTTAGGATGTGCACTCGTTATGCATAGCTAGGTGCCAAATATGAAAAATTACAAATTTCTATTTGCTGGTGCCAACATTTTCTTGAGATAATTCTATATTTTGTCCAAAAAAATTGACGACAAAAATAGTATAGAAAACAAAAGCCCTTCACTATTTACATGTGCTTGGTTTGGGTCATAGCTTGGGGCCAAGACAACCAAGTTCCCTTATGGTCCACCCTAGGCACCTTGTGGGATCTTCTCACAAGGTACTCGAGGTGCTTGGGGAGCCATGACAACTAAGTTCCCCAATTGTCCACCTTGGGCACCTTGTGGGATCTTCTCACAACGTACTCAAGGTGCTTGGGGTGGACCCTAGGAGAACTCAGGCCATAGTATGGTCTTGGTGTTGTAGAAAACATAGAGATAACATTGTGAAAATAGCATGGATCCCTAGACTCCTGCTATTGGTAGTCCTCAAACCTAGGCCATTGTTCCCCTTGTTCCTGCATTGCTTAAATTTATACATTTCAACAAGTTGCAAGTTCTTCAGTTGATTGTGATTTCATTGTGTTGACATTTGACAAATCATTAAATTACGAATTTATGAATTATTGTTAACAAACCATGAAGCATTCAATTTATTATTATTATTATTATCTGCAATTAGGACTTTTACTGATTTTATGATTTCCAATATATAATTAAATTTTATATATTCAGTATGTAGACATTTATACATATACATATACTCATTATATATTAAATAGATACCTATATATATACACTCGTACCCATATGTAGGGGAATCACCGTACTTGCATGCCTACTAGGACCAACGACTTATGTTTTCTATAATCATTTTTGATGCATTGCTACCAAGTGAATTGTTGGGCAGAGATTAATCACATTCTAAAGGGAGATTTTTTTATAGTTTCAATGAATTTTCTTGGAACACGTGTAAATTATTTTTTGCAATTGTCAATAATTTGGCCTTTCAGTTAATGATAACATCTTTTCTTACCATGCAGCTATCTGCGAATTGATTCATTACACAGAATCTGGAAGTCCTGGTGGTCTTGCTGAACAGATGCCATTGGTTCAAGTTCTTGTTCCCCAAATCATGGGACTCCGTAACCGATTTTCAGCTTCATTAAAGGTACCTGTATTGTCTACTGTAAAATTAATGTGAGAGTGTTTTTATATTTTTCACTACAAGGTTTCTAAATTTTAAGATTATGTAGCATCTTTTTTTTTGTCTTCAACAGTTAATGCAACTATTTTGCTTGAATTAATCGTAACTTTTTTTCTTCTACAAGAGTTTCATTCTAGTAGTGTGTAAAGCTGAATGTTGACATTACATTTTGGATATAGTGACACCAAATTTCTTATATGTCAGCATATGGTTGCAAATAATTTTGTCACCTAGAGAGTAGCACATTAGAACACCTGAAAGCACATGGATAGTTCTCTATTTTGGGAAAACAATAAATTATTTTGAAATCTTTATTTCCAAGGTGTTTCCTCATGCAGCAGTAGAAAATTGGATAGGTCATATGTGTTTCTGATTCGGTCATGGATGAAGGGTCAAGGATTCTCCAACCAGTGGCCAAATACACAAACACTCACAGCAGAATTCAATGACACAACAAATTAATAGAAATACGATTTTATTGGTTCACTGTTGGAATTAAAATCAAAATCTTGCTGCAAGGGCTTACAACATGAGGCTTGAGCCATAAATGAGTTGCAACAGGCTTCAATCTGATATCAAACTCTATCAGTTCCTTCACAACTAATTGTTGTGAACTTATTATAAAAAATCCACTTACGGAAGCTAGGACTAAGGTAACTGCTTTCCACGTAATAAATGATGGTTTTATAGTGAATGCAAGCAATCAGGATTTCAGGGCTTGACCAGCAAGGTGCTATAAAGTTCTATGCATTGCAAAACATGTAGAAGTATTCTCTTGGAATGAATGTGGTGAAGTATAAGCAAGGAAACTTGATGTGGTTCTAAACATGAACCTCCCTGGAACCAATAAGCTTGGATATGTATCCAAATATTGGTTCAAAGCTTACATTTTTATCACATAGCCCAACTAGGACTTCTTTAATAAGAATTTTGACAAGTCATATCATTCATCAATGGCTAATTTGAGAAACCACATCACATTTTTGTACAATCAAACCATTTTGAATCTAGATTTCTGGTTGGAGTTGTACAATCAATTTTTGGCGCTGCAGAGTAAGATTTCATGTCTGGAACTTTGATTGACTGCGATGGTGACTGGGACATATGCTTTTGTGGTATGAAAAGCCTTTACTGGTGAGAGTATTAAGATTGGAACATTATTTGGTAATCTTGGAAAGTAAAACAAACATGAAAGATTTTTTTTGTTGTTGATGCAATATTGCTCTTACACCTTGGATGCTCTTGCATCTGTTTTGTTTAAGTGGTTAAATATGCAAGATAGATTTGGGAGGGGCAGTTCATTTCAGTCAAGCTAAAACTGAGATGTTGTAGTGATAAAAATAGTGCCCTGTTTGGATGGTGTTGTGCCATGCAAACACACTTTGTTTGAAATAGGGACCCCCTTTTCTGACCTCTTCTTTTGCTTTTGGCATTTT
This sequence comes from Chamaecyparis obtusa, assembly GCA_027943335.1. Taxonomy (NCBI): domain Eukaryota; kingdom Viridiplantae; phylum Streptophyta; class Pinopsida; order Cupressales; family Cupressaceae; genus Chamaecyparis; species Chamaecyparis obtusa. Next base: position 733,348 of record BSBK01006347.1, on the reverse strand, counting down.
TCTTTTTCTTTTGGCTCGTCGTTTCCAGTTTTGCCTCTTTGCAGGCTTTTTGCCTTTGAAGTCTTACATCAACTAAAAATTTCATTTTTTGGGGAAATTGCATTTTCACAGAATTTTGTTTTTAGGAAAATCCAAAACTTAAAAAATCTCTGAAAATTCCAAGTTGTTAAAATTCCCCAACTTCCTTAAAAGCTTGACAATGCTTAGCAAGATCGAACTTCCGAATGTCATTGCTAAAGTTTTTAAGTCTATGACTTCTATGAAAGTTTCAAGTCATCGTGGAGTTGAGCTTTTTGTGGAATAATTCCAAACTCTCAAAAATCTCTGACTTCCTCTAACTTCCAAAAATTTCACAAACTTGCTAAAAATCTGAATTTTTATAAGGGTAAAATCTCTGAAATGTCCTAATCTCCTAATGTTCTGAAATTGGATGGGTGCGCTAAACTTCTGAATACCCTAAGTGGGGTTTAAAGACCAAAAATCCTTGACCTGCTTGAATTTGCAAAACTTCCCAAATGCTTTAAAACATTGAAAGCTTGCAAAAATCAAGGTGGAATAGGAATCCCAAAAAGTTTGTAAAAGCCAATCAAGGGCCACACCGTGAGTTTTGGAGGATTGTTAAAGTCACACCTTGGGTCTTAAAACTCGTTTCTCCTGTAAGTGGAACACAAGGAGTAACCCTGATATTCTGAGAGTGAGTTTGAGAGGGCCAATGACTGAACGGTTTTCCAGGTTTCCAAGATAGTCTAGATTGCTGTTCCTTCACATCCCAATTGTGACTATCTGAGAGTAACTTTGAGGGGTCCAATGACTGAATGGTTTTCCGAGTTTTTAAGACAATTTAAGCATATTTTCCCTCAAAGATCTCATGATATCTTGATTCTCCTGCAACAAATCTCTGGCCCTGGGTACCCTGCTATGACTGAACAACAAATCTAACAAACTTGGAGCATCATATCCGTAGAGAGCCATGGATGGTGTCTTCTAAGTAGACATGTGGTATGTAGTGTTGTAGCAGTACTCACCAAGATGCAACCACTTCACTCATGCCTTTTGTTGCCTCGCTATGTAATTGTGGAGATATCCCTCAACCCATTTATTAACTATTTCAATCTGACCGTCGGTTTGAGAGTGGTAGGTAGTGCTTGGGGTAAGCTCTGTCCCACATAATCTGAAAAGCTTCTGCCAGAAAATACTCATGAACCTGCTGTCCCGATCACTGATAATAGTCAGTGGCAACCCGTGCAACCTAAATATCTCCCTGAAGAATAACTCTGGTACTTGTACTGCATGTTAACATTATAGCCCTTACGGCTAAGATCAACTCGGGCATTTGAAGATAAAAATAATTTGCTATTTATTATCACCCTTGCGATATATATATATATATATATATATATATATATATATATATATATACATGTGCGATTTTATAATAATAACTAAGGCATTATTACTATAAAATAAACAAATAAAATAATTAACTAAAAGGGCCCAAGTCGGGCCATCTCTTGGAGGGATAGTTAATTACCAAGGCACATATATATTCAAGTTCGATTCTTGGAGAAGCACACATAAAAAACATAACGTTTGTTCTTCCTCTCAAGAATCGAAAGAAGGCAAATTATCCTTGCATTATAGAGCGAAATTTATCAGCAAATTGGGGTGAAATTTAGCAGCGAATTGGAGCGAATTATTTCGGGCATTCATCAGTGAATTTATATATTTACTTGGAGTTCGAATTGATACAAAATCTGGTGTGTGATTTGGATTGGAATCTGGTGTGCCAGATGTTGCTGATTTGCTCAATCTTAATTGGTTGCCGAGGATGATGATGTGGAAAGTAAATTTCAAACCCATGGTTGATTGTTTTGCCGATTAATGAGAACCGCATGATGTGCCGGGAACGATGAGGATCAACGGCTATGTTTTAAAATTGAAGGATTAACCGCTGTCGCCAGATTTTGAATTGTTTAAGGGGTTTTCCGACAGGATTGAATTGGTAAGCCTTAAACGACAAGCCAAATCTGTTTTTGTTTTGTTCCAGAGCTGAAGCAATTGAGAATTGAATACTCCTACTGATCTGACCATATCTGATTGTTTTAAAAAGGGGAATAACTGCATTAAAGGACTAATTATTAATTGCGAGGGTGGCCGATCTACCAAGTAATGATCCTGTTAGCTGCCAAAGAGATTTTTCCTGTCCTTGTGGCTTGTAGGTAGGGTTTTGGCCTTGATTGAAGATCAGATTAGATCATTTTGCTCCGGATTTTCTGGCATGTCTTTTCTGTAGTAATTGCCTGATTGTTGCAGGTGTTTGTAGTTGTTAGAAACCCTAATTTTGCCCTAAGCCATCTGAAGCTTGTTGCATCTTGATTCTTCCAGGATTCCAAGATGGCTAGTGGGTGATATATATAGCTAATTGTTGTATTTGTAAATGATAGTGAAATTAGCAACTGAATAGAGATAATTTTGGTCTATTGTTTTGTTCTGGCATTCTGCCATTTTCAATGTATTGATATTGAAATTTTTTAATGAAAATACACTGGAATTCCATCTCATATTTGTGAATGTCTTCTTGTTATGGTCTTGAATTCTTATATGTTAATATTGCAAGGCAATTTAATGTATGGTTTACAAAGTAAATTTTGAAGTTATTTTTGAGTTCCTTTCAAGGGAGGGGTAATTCTTAGGGATAATTTCAGAGATTTCATGTTTCTTGTGAGAATTTGATGTCTGAATGTGAGTGAGAGGAATAATCTGCAAAGCACTTATTCTGGGTTCTGGGTGTGTTTGAGTTAAATTTTCTATTGATGTATGTTGTATTTGACTCTGTGCCCTAGAATAAGACACTGATCTATTCTTAGGAAGTAGTTCTTCATCATCAATCAACTTATAAATGATAAAATCTTTTAGTCAATGTGTCAAGGACATTAATGCCTAATATTTGTGTTGGATAATGCAAATAAGTTTTACTGATTCCTTTAAGAAGTGAATCCATAGGTATACCCGCCTGAGCATTAAGGCTCGAAGTGTAGGAGGACTGATATCTCAGTCCTTTTTCTTGTCAGATTTGGAGTGGGTTTAAAGAGTCAGAGACATTAGTTTGTCAATCAAAATTGTATATTTGCAAAAGAGGAAAAAGGAACCAACATCTTGAAGCATCACATTGAAGCTTGAATGGCCTGCTAAAGTCTAGAGTGGCTAAAACTGGGCATGTGCTCATCAACTCCTTGAACCTATCAAAACACTGTTGGGTCCTGTTTGTCCACTCAAATGCATCCTAGTAAGATTTGTAAGAGGGGCCGTTGACTTTGAATACCCTTTCACGAAACGACGGTAAAACCCACATAGGCTAATGAAGCCTCTAAGATGTGAAGGACTCCTAGAAGGCAGCCAATCCATAATAGCTTGGATTTTATCCGGTTCCACACGAACACCCTCAACATTGATAATGTGCCCTAAGTATAACAACTCAATTATCCCAAATTCACATTTCGACATCTTAGCATAGAGGGACTCTTGCTCTAGGATGCTCTACACAGTATCAAGATGTTTCAAATGCTCCTCCCAAGTCCTGCTGTAAATAGGTATATCATCAAAGAATATCAAAATAAATCTCCTCAACTGCTCCCTGAATACCTTGTTCATGCATCACTAGAAGGTAGCTGGCATATTAGTCAAGCCAAAAGGCAACACTAGAAACTCGAAATGCCCATAGTGGCACTTGAAAGCTTTCTTCTCTACATCATCCTGCTTGACTCATATATGATGGTAAGCCAATCTCAAGTCTATCTTATAGAAGTAGCATGCTCCATGTAACTCATCAAAGAGTTCATCTATGCGGGGAATCATGTATCTGTTCTTGATAGTTTTCTTATTCAATTCCATGTAGTCTATGCACATCCAAAAAGTCCCATCCTTTTTGACTAAAACCACTGTTGAAGCGAATGGGCTCTTACTAGGTCTAATGTGTCCCATCTCAAGGAGCTTCTTAATAACCTTTTCAATCTTGTCTTTATACCTCTTCAGATGCCTGTAGGGTGTAATGATCATCGTCTTAGCTCCCTCCTCGAGCTCTATCACATGCTCAATCCCTCTGTCTGATGGTCTGCTTGGTGGTATGTCTCCATACACTTTGGTTTGTTTGGTCAACAACTCCTGTATTAGTGGTGGATACTCATGCTTTTGCTGCTTAGTGTCCTCTGGTATCACCAAAATCTCTGGTGCCCATTGTACTTGATCATGCTGTATCATTCTCTCCATTCGCATAAGCGACACCACTCTAAGTCCCCCATCTGATTAGGCTCTAAGTACCACTTTCTTTCCTTGATGCTCAAACTTCAAGTCCATTCTATCTAGATTGAAAGTAAACTCGTGGAGTGACTTCATCCAGGTCATGCCGAGAATGACATCGTAATCCTCCATATTGACTACAAAGAATTTTCCAACCATGTCATAATCATCTATCTGTTGGCATAAAGAAATGGTAACCGGTAAGCTTGCTACCGGTACAAGTATTGTCATTGATTGGCAAAAGAGGATAGAGATTTGTCATCTCCCTAAAAACCTAAAGATCCAAGGAGATCTGTATGAAAAGAGGCTGATTTGGCAACCGGTGGCAAAATACAAGAAAGATTGTAATCAAATGCAACCGGTCACTACACAAAGCATCAGCAACCGGGTAATGTATACAGTTAAGGAAAGGAGGATTCAACCGTCAACCAAGGACCATGATACAACCGGTGTAGACATGCACAGAGAAAGTAAAAGTACAAACTGGTGTCAATAACAGAACTGAGGAATGTGCGACCGGTAAAGAAAAGGAAGGGACAGTGATAGTTCAAAGACTCTTACCTGTTCACAACATGAGGATCTCAATCGATCTAGTAAAGACTCCGATATGAACCGAGGAAGTCATAGTCAACTATCTGTTTCAACCAATTCTTTGACCGGGATTTCTTGCACTAAATCCGGAAGACTTTGAGTTAACACGATGATCGGTTTGAGGTGCGTCTGGAGGTTTTAAAGCTGGAATCTGTGGCTTTAAAAAAAGCGTCATCTCTTGTGAAGGAAAGATGCTTGGCACGCATCTATTGTTTTCTTCATAAAGCAGATAAAGCAAGAGCATCCATCAGATGTTTCCTGTGTGAACTGATACTTCACTGAGTGATGTATCTGAAAGAGATCTGAAGTCAGGTCATTCATGAGAGGTGCAAATAGGGCAAGAACTCTATATATTTTTTTGCCTGTTGAGAATATGAGTTGCCTTCATTCTGCCAAAGAAAAGAGTGAACTATCAAGCTTAAAAGAAGCTAGGGAAAATTGAGAAGAGAAGAAGAGAGAAAGAAGAGTGTGCAGAGAAGCACAACAGTAGAGGAGAACACACCTGCGACAACCGGTGATGCTTGTCAGTTGAGCACAAACAGAGATCTTATCAGGCTATGCAAAGCCATTTGTAAAAGGTCAGTCTTTCTATTGTTTTCTAGCAATTACAATAGTTAAATCCTAGTATTTGGGTGGACTCTAACAGGTCCCTTGTATCAAATTCCTTAATTGGGTGACATCTTTCAAAGGTGTTCTAAGTCGTCTGACCAGGCAGGCACTAACCGGCCTTATTGTAACAAATCCCTTAACCGGGTCGCATCTAACAGTGTGTTGTAATCATTTAACCGGGAAGGCTCCTAATAGGGCGTACTCCAGAAGAGTATAGAATTTGTGAGGTTTCCTCACACCGTGGTTTTCACCCTAATTGGGTTTCCACGTGATAAATCTGGTGTCTCTGTGTGATTGTTTGCTTGTTGTTATTATATGCTTGAATCTGTCTGGCTTACAGCTATAAGTATACTTCACTAGATTTAAAGAGAAAAGTTTTAGAGGTGCCAATTCACCTCTCCCCTCTCAGCACCGGTTGGGACTGTCAATTGGTATCAGAGCCAAGTCTTATTTTCTTTACAGCTTAACTGCTTAAAGAAAAAGTTAGGATGATGAGAAAGGAAGGATCAAAGTTTTCAAAGGAAAACTTTACTTTGTGGTGCACCAGAATGACGCTGTATATGAAGACCACCGGAGATCAATATTGGAATCATGTAACCACTGATTACACTGAACCGTCTGACATTCTAACACCTGATGAACAAGAGATCAAGTCTGAGCACACGGCTGCTATGGATATGATAGCCAACACACTACTTGATCATGTCTATGCTGAGATAGAACATTTTGATTCTGCCTTCAAAATGTGGGCCAAGTTGCAAGTGGTTTATGGAGGAGACCCAAATGTTCAAAGAGCCAAGGTTGAAAGCCTCAGAGGAAAGTATGATGACATGAGGATGAATGAAGGAGAAGACATTGAGCAATACAACAACCGAATCAAAGAGGTGATCAGCTCCATCAAAAGCGTTGGAGGAAAGCTTAGTGAAGACGAGGTGGTTAGCAAAATACCGAGAACTCTCAGACTTCAGTATGTTATTAAGATCTCTACTATTCAAGAGCTCATATCGGTGACCAAAGATCAAGTCACCCTAGACTCCCTAATCGATAAGTTGGCTGCCTTTGAATTAAGTAATTTTGGTAATAGCTTATCCATTCAGGAAGCAACATTTAAGTCCTCTGTCAATATCTCTACCACCAAAAAGGGAAGAAAAATCGGTAACTGCTCTACCGGTAAGATTGGTAATTTTGTTGAGAATCTGCTCTCAGAAGAAATGGAGCAAGATGAGTTCGAAGCACTCATCGCTAGGAGATTCCCTAGAGGGAAAGGGAAGTACAAAGGTAAGCTTCCTTTGAAATGCTTCTCTTGCAACAAGATAGGACATATTGCTGCAAGATGTCCAGATAATGATAATAAAGATAAGAGAGACCGATTTAGAAGCAAAGCAAAGAAGGAATGCTATCTTGCAGAGGAAGGAGTCACAGACAATGAATTTGAAGACTCTGAGGATCTAGAAATTGCACTTGTTGCAATAAAAGAGGAGAGCCTAGTGGTAAGTGAAATGACACTTATATCAAGATCTCATCAGCATGATGACTGGATCGACAACGGCTGCACTCACCACATGATCGGTGATAAGAACAAGTTTATCAGCTTGGAGCTAAACGACAACGGATCAGTAACCTTTGGAAATAATGCTCCCTGTGCCATTAAAGGGAAAGGTTCTATTGCACTTTGCAACAGTGCTGTCTGTGAAGATGTGTACTGAGTTGGACTCAAGTATAATTTAATGAGTGTTGCACAACTGAATAACAATGGATTCTTGTTGGAATTCGGACAAGGTTCTTGTATAGTAAAAAATCAGTCTGGAACCCATGTTGCAACTGGTAGACAGAGCAAAGGTAATCTGTTCTACCTAGACTCAATGGAAAGAGCTTGTCTCATAGCTTCAGTCAAAGGAGAATCGAGCAAAATCTGTCTTATTTTCAAAGAAGACAATAGCTAGTTATGGCACAAGAGACTCTGCCACATAAACTTTGACAGTATTGTCAAGGTGAGTAAAAAAAAATCGGTTAAAGGACTCCATGAGATTACAAAACCCATCAGTGGTGTTTGTAAAGATTGTCAGTCAGGAAAACTGACAGGAACAAGTTTCAACAGTAAATCATTCTCTGCTGAAAATGTTCTAGATCTTGTGCACACAGATTTGTGTGGACTAATGAAGACAAAGAGCTATTATGGAGACCGGTACTTCATGCTATTTGTAGATGACTTCTCAAGAATGATGTGGACACTCTTTCTTAGAGAGAAATCAAAGGCCTTCCACATGTTCAAAATATACAAGGCTAGAGTGGAAAAGGAAATTGGTAAAAGCTTGAAGTGTCTGAGATCAGACAGAGGAGGTGAATACACCTCTCAAGAGTTTACTCACTATTGTGAGGAACATGGAATAACGAGACAACTATCTGCACCAAGGACTCCTCAGCAAAATGGAGTAGCAGAAAGAAGAAACATGACTCTGATCGAATGTGCTAGAACCCTGCTGATTCAGAAGGATCTTCCTCATCACTTTTGGAGAGAAGCCATTAGCACTGCTGTCTACACACTAAACCGAGTTCAAGTAAAAAAGGGAACCGGTAAGACTCCTTATGAATTATGGTTCAAGCATAGTCCTAGTGTAGGTTACTTCAAAATCTTTGGTAGTAAATGTTACATCAAAAGAGATATGTACTCTGGGAAGTTTGATCCCAAGAGCGATGAAGAAACATTTTTGGGTTACTCTACTAAAAGTAAGGCCTACCAGTGTTTGAACAAGAGAACAGGCAAAATGATTGAAAACATCAATGTAAAAGTTGATGAATCTTCAGAACCGATTAAGAAGACCGATCATAATGATCATGACAATCTTGAAGGTCAAATTGAAGGAAATGCCTTTGAGTTCAATAAAGCAGAACCTGAAGATGAAAGAGAACACCATATGGATAGACATCTGGTGCAGGAGACTGTATCTGAAGCACAAGATGGTGAACAAGAAGATGTTCAGAACCATGATGAAGAAATTGCTCAACCAAAAGAGCCTGACTGGGAACAACGATCGGTTCTCCCAAGGTATGTCACATATCACTCCATTGATAATATTATTGGTGACAAACATGGTAATGTCTTGACTAGGAAAAAGGCCAAATAAAATATCTGTTTATTTTCCTGTATAGAGCCCAAATCCATCAGGGAAGCTCTACAAGATGAAAATTGGGTCAAGGCCATGGAGGAAGAAATTGAGCAAATTGAAAAGAATGATACATGGGAGCTTGTGCCAAGACCACATGACAAGAATGTCATAGGGACCAAGTGGGTCTACAGGAACAAGCTGAATGAGGAAGGGAAAGTAATAAGAAATAAGGCAAGACTGGTTTGCAAAGGGTATGCCCAAGAAGCTAGACTGAACTATGGAGAAACTTTTGCACAGGTGGCTTGATTGGAAGGAGTGAGAATTCTTCTCGCCTATGCTGCTCACAAAAGATTCAAACTATATTAGATGGATGTCAAGTCTGCATTCCTGAACGGAATACTGGAAGAGGAAGTCTACATTGAACAACCGAAAAGCTTCACATTTGCTGAAGATGATGGTATGGTCTGTAAACTGAAAAAGGCTCTTTATGGGGTTAAGCAAGCTCCAAGGGCTTGGTATGAGAGGTTGCATTCATATCTTCTGACCATAGGATTCACAAGAACCAGGGACAACAACATGTATCTCAAGATCGGAAAAGATGGAAATCTGATTGCTGAGATCTTTGTAGATGACATCATCTTTGGAGGAGATGATAGGATGAGCAAAGCCTTTGCTGAAGAGATGAAGAAAGAATTTGAGATGTGTATGATAGGTGCCATTAAATTCTTCATTGGACTACATGTCCATCAGCTAAAAGAAGGCATTTTTATCTCTCAGTTCAAGTATATAAAATAAATTCTTAAGACTTTTGGACTTGAAGAATCTAAACCGGTTGGAACTCCAATGATAACTAACCTCAAGTTATCAAAGGAGGATGATGCAAAAGAAGTAAGTGAAACAATGTATCGGTCCATGATAGGAAAATTATAGTATGCTGTTCACAGTAGATCGGACATTGCACATGCGGTTGGCATAGTGGCAAGATTCTTTGCAAATCCCAAAGAGACACATCTGATAGGAGTGAAGAGAATCTTTAGATATCTAAAGGGTACTGAGGAATATGGCTTGTGGTTTCCACACAAGGGAGGATTCCAAGTAAAAGTTTACACTGACACAGACTAGGTTGGCAACATCGATGACAAAAAGAGCACAAGTGCAGGTGCATTCTTTCTCGGTGGGAGAATTGTCTCTTGGACAAGTAAGAAATAGAACTGCATTTCACAATCTACTGCTGAGGCTGAATATGTTGCTGTTGCAATCAATTGCACACAGGTAGTTGGATCAGACAACTTCTAGAAGGAATCAAAGAATAGATACCTGAACCAATAGCTATCTATTGTGATAGCACCAGTGCAATTAACATAGTCAAGAACCTTGTCATGCACTCCAAGACAAAGCATATTGCCATCAAGTATCATTACTTGAGAGAATTGGTACAAGACAAGGAGGTGAGATTGGAGTATGTTCCCACAAAGGAACAAATTGCTGATATCTTCACAAAGCCATTACCAAGGAGTACTTTTGAGTATCTTAGAGGTAAACTAGGGGTGATACCCCTTCATAATCTTTAGTAAACCTGCAAAGGAGATCATCAGTTCATTATGCTTCAATAGAGGGTTACACCTCATCTTTTTTGGACTGATGAAAAGGGCTGCTGCTCATATGGGGAGCAGATTAGATAAAGTTGTCTTTCAGACTAGCCTTTGGCATTATTGTCAAAAAGGGGGAGAGTTTGACAATAACTAGTAGATAAATCGACAGTGGCACCAGTAGATAAACTAGCAGTGGCACCAGTAGATAAACCGACAGTGGCAGTAGCAGTGATACAGAGATGCAAGCACAAAAAACCGCTGATATGATAATGATATGATTGCTCATCAAGGTTTTGCCATTAATGCCAAGGGGGAAATTGTTGGCATAAAGAAATGGTAACCTAATCTTTAGTAAACCTGCAAAGGAGATCATCAGTTCATTATGCTTCAATAGAGGGTTACACCTCATCTTTTTTGGACTGATGAAAAGGGCTGCTGCTCGTAGGGGGAGCAGATTAGATAAAGTTGTCTTTCAGACTAGCCTTTGGCATTATTGTCAAAAAGGGGGAGAGTTTGACAATAACTAGTAGATAAATCGACAGTGGCACCAGTAGATAAACTAGCAGTGGCACCAGTAGATAAACCGACAGTGGCAGAAGCAGTGATACAGAGATGCAAGCACAAAAAACCGCTGATATGATAATGATATGATTGCTCATCAAGGTTTTGCCATCAATGCCAAGGGGGAAATTGTTGGCATAAAGAAATGGTAACCGGTAAGCCTGCTATCGGTACAAGTATTGTCATTGATTGGCAAAAGAGGATAGAGATTTGTCATCTCTTTAAAAACCTAGAGATCCAAGGAGATCTGTATGAAAAGAGGTTGGTTTGGCAACCAGTGGCAACATACAAGAAAGACTATAATCAAATGCAACCGGTCACTACACAAAGCATCAACAACCAGGTAATGTATACAGTCAAGGAAAGGAGGATTCAACCGTCAACCTAGGACCAGGATACAACCGGTGTAGACATGCACAAAGAAAGTAAAAGTACAAATCGGTGTCAATAACACAATTGAGGAATGTGCGACCGGTAAAGCAAAGGAAGGGACAGTGAGAGGTCAAAGACTCTTACCTGTTCACAACATGAGGATCTCAACCGATCTAGTAAAGAAACCGGTATGAACCAAGGAAGTCATAGTCAACTATCTGTTTCAACCAACTCTTTGACCGGGATTTCTTGCACTAAATTTGGAAGACTTTGAGTTAACATGGTGATCGGTTTGAGGCGTGTCTGGAGGTTTTAAAGCCGGAATCTTTGGCTTTAAAACAAAGCGTTATCTCTTGTGAAGGAAAGATGCTTGGCACGCATCTATTGTTTTCTTCATAAAGCAGATAAAGCAAGAGCATGCATTGGATGTTTCCTTTGTGAACTGATACTTCACTGAGTGATGTATTTGAAAGAGATCTGAAGTCAGGTCATGCATGAGAGGTGCAATTAGGGCAAGAACTTTATATATTCTTCTGCTTGTTGAGAATATGAGTTGCCTTCATTCTGCCAAAGAAAAGAGTGAACTATCAAGCTTAAAAGAAGCTAGGGAAAATTGAGAAGAGAAGAAGAGAGAAAGAAGAGTGTGCAGAGAAGCACAACAGTAGAGAACAGACCTACGACAACCGGTGATGCTTCTCAATTGAGCACAAACAAAGATCTTATCAGGCTATGCAAAGCCATTTGTAAAAGGTCAATCTTTCTATTGTTTTCTAGCAATTACAATAGTTAAATCCTAGTATTTGAGTGGATTGTAACAACTCCCTTGTATTAAATCCCTTAATCGGGTGAGATTTTTCAAAAGTGTTCTAAGTCTTCTGACTAGGGAGGCACTAACCAACCTTATTGTAACAATTCCTTTAACCGGGTCGCATCTAACAGTGTGTTGTAATCCTTTAACCGGGAAGGCTCCTAATAGGGTGTACTCCAGAAGAGTACAGAATTTGTGAGGTCTCCTCACACCGTGGTTTTCACCCTAATCGGGGTTCCACGTGATAAATCTGGTGTCTCTGTGTGATTGTTTGCTTGCTGTTATTATATGCTTGAATTTGTTTGGCTTACAGTTATAAAAATACTTCACACCAGATTTAAAGAGAAAAGGTTTAGAGGTGCTGATTCACTCCTCCCTTCTCAGCACCGGTTGGGACTGTCACTATTCGCATATGTAGATCATTAATCAAATGAGAGATTTACAACTCATGTCCACTAGCCACTATGACTCTGAATCCCTTGTGCTTCTTAGTCTACAACCCTATCTTCTTGACCAGCCTTTCTGAGATAAAATTGTGGGTGGCACCTGTGTCCACCAAAGTAATAAATCGCTGCATTTGTATTACACTCCTCACCTTGAAGGTTATTGTCTGATCATCACTTGCAAAGGGTGCAATAATTTTCCCATCACTTGATTCTTCTCTTGTGGGTTTCATTCATCGCTGCCCTCAAAATCAGATTGTTGTTCCTCATCCTCAGAGGCTGAATCGTCTGCTGAAAAATATTCTACATGTGCTGCCTTGGCCTTTACTAGGCATTTGTGTGAAAGATCACAAGGCTCTCTGCAATGAAAACATAGTTTTTTCTACTTTAACTCATTCAGCTAATCATTGTCAAACTTCTTCGTTTCATTCTTAGGCTTGATGTCTTTTTGGAAAATCTTCTCATCCTTGTCCTTTTTATTTGTAAACCCCTTCAAATGAAATTTTTCTTTTGAAGATGAAGGCTCTATGTCTCTAGCCTTCTTGTAGGCTTCCTGTAGAGTAGCTGGATTGAAACCCTTAATCCATCCCTTAAGAGGCTCTGCAAGCCCATCCATGAATAACACTAGTAATCTCCTTTGAGAGATATCTGTGATCGAAACCGAGAGTCTCTGAAATTTTGATATGAAAGTATCAACTGAATCCCACTTCTTAAGTTGAGCTAATTCTTTGAAGTGTAATTCCGAGTCTTTCTTGTCAAAGTGCTGAATCAAACTCTCTGTAAACTCAACATATGAAGTAATCTGGTTATGGCTCATAGTGACCATGCCATGGTGCCACTACTCATGCGCTATGCCATTCAAATGTAAGGCTTCAAATTTGATGGTTCTTTCTTCGGAATTGGGTTCAATTGGAAATATGTGTTTACCTTTTGCACCCATGCCGTAGTAGTAGATTTCTCGGATCCATCAAAGTACGGTAAGGAGAGCTTGCTAATCTTCTTGTGTAAATGACTATGCTGTCCTCTACCTCTTGTGTGTGGCAAATGTTTCAGCCTAACATCCATATATTCTCTAAAAGAAATGGCTGCTCGGAATTCCTCTCCCCCATCTTCCCAATCTCTCCGGAACTGTGCCTGTAATTCAGTAATCTGTGACTCATTTTCCTGTTGAACTGGAGCCCTAGGTGGAAAGGTAGGTATATGAGGTCTTGAACACACTGTCCTCTCTGGTTTAGCTGCATGGCCAAAATTATCAGCCATCTATCCCCCTCCATTGCCTCCATTACCTCCATTTTGCCTATTTTGTCCACCATTATTCCCTCCGTTATTCCCTTCTTTCCTGCATTATTACCTCCAATATTCAAATTCTTTCCCATCTTCCTGGCCATCATCTGCATCATTATATCCAACCGCTGAGTCTTTTCCTGTGCTCTCTATTCAGCCAAACACTGTCCCTGTGCGAAGATATCTAATAAATGTAAAAATCTCTCCTCACCGGGGTACCTAGCATTGTTGACTCCCATGTTTTCAGTAACTTGTTCACCTGTATCAATACGATCCCCTGGATCTCCCTATTCTTCTTGTCCTGTGTTTAATCGAGTCATGGTTCTTATTAGATTATAGTGACGAGTTAAAGGTTGAACACTCCAATCTGTCATATCATTGCCTGTTCATTGCATTTTGTCCCCACCAGGATGGTAGGATACACCGCTCTGATACCACTGTAAAGTCCCCTCTCCTTTCCTTGCTCTAAAATTAACTTTCAGTACTTAGGAATTGTGTCAAACAGTTTGCTTACAACCAATAATTTTAGATTTCAACCTGCTGCTGTGTAAGTTCATTTGGCATACAAGAGATTGCTAAAAAAGCAAGACAATATACTTGCATGAACTGGTTTAACACAAAGATGGAAATGATAATACAGCTAAGCTTTGTTCAATAGACTGACGGCAAGAGTATTGGTTTAGGCTAACTTCTTATTGTAAATTTAAGTTACAGCAGTGAACAATCTCAGTCTTAGCTGAAATGACTTCCTTACACATTAACTTTCAACAATGCAAAAACCACATACCTCTAATTCATGTTGTCATGCATGGAAGACTGTCGAACCTCAATGATAGTGAATTGCAGATCTCCAGAAGTCACTTCCAGCCATGTGCAGCCGGCTCCTAGACTGTCAGATGTGTATCAACTTCAATACACAGCTGGATAACTCACAACCCCCTGTAGATGCATTCACAGTAGTTGTTCGGCTAGCAACTTCAACGAGAGGGATTCGGCTATATCACAGATTTGCCCAGCTAACTTGTCCAGCATGTAAATGACGTCTTTTGCAGTAGTTTCGACCAGACTTAGCATGTAATGTCAAGAACAAGCTCCCATTTTTATCCTTCAAACACAGTTGCAGCTTCTAACACAAGTCAAAAACCCTTGGTGGCTAAAAAATCAATGCACACAAATAGAGATTTGACCATGTATGCAGAACTGGATCTCAAGACCATATATTCTCAATGGTGTCGAGATGGTTGGCATAAAGGATTGGTGTCCTCTAAGCCAAAAGCATTATTCTCCCAGTTTCACAGTTTCCTTCAATTCTCCCAGTATCTCAATATTATCTTCAGCATGCTTCTCTCTGTCTCCAAACAAAATATATCTCTCCTCTTTCAGCCTATTCACCTTCCGTAAAGTAACACATGAGAAAGAATATTATTTCCCTTTTCTTATTGTTTGAAAAGCCGCCCATTTATTGCTCATTAAAGGGGGATTTGATATTTTATATATAATATAAAGTGACCTTATAAAATGATATAATATTAAATATAAATTATCACTTTATAGTTATAACTTCAAGCATTACAAATATACATCAAATGAACTCGGAATCCCACATATTATAGCTCGTCGGAAAAGGCTTGATGAGACACATCACATCCCTCCACTAAAAAGATGAAAGCACTGCATCCTGCCGGCTTACCAAAATTGGAAGCCACCTCAAAAACACCACTCAATGAACTCCGTTTGGCCTGTAACTGAGTCTGACTAGGCCAAGTAACCTCAAGACCCCTCTGAAGTCCTAGTTAGCCCTCAGAACCATGTCAGAACAGGCTAACGACTAGTCTCACCATGTCTGGCTCCGGAAGGGGACATTACAGTTTATTAAATATTCTATTCGATTGTGCCTTAGTAACACATGTTTTCATCTTTATTTATGG
This sequence comes from Chamaecyparis obtusa, assembly GCA_027943335.1. Classification (NCBI taxonomy): domain Eukaryota; kingdom Viridiplantae; phylum Streptophyta; class Pinopsida; order Cupressales; family Cupressaceae; genus Chamaecyparis; species Chamaecyparis obtusa. The sequence continues at coordinate 717,757 of BSBK01006347.1, read as the reverse complement.
TTGTGGATGCATTGTTCAAGGGATACTGTACATCAACATGTTTAGTAATATGAGGGTTTGTATTATTCTTTTGTCTCAAAAATATTTATCAAGATTTACTGATTTAGGTGTTAGTCGGGCTTGATATTGATCTCGTATTTTAGGGCATGTGGCCATTCCTCACTGCCAGATTGTGGGCATATTTTTGCTACTGGGCTGGGGGCAATCGCTCACCTCTTTTTATTGTTGACATCAGCATCAGTATCAATGTTTCTACTTTCTACTGAAGAGAAGGATGGGGCTGAGGAGAGAAAAATGGTGTTCCAAAGACACCTTGCCATCAACAGATCATGGAATAACAAAGTCAAGGGAAAACTCAGTTGCTTTGACCATTCGTAAATGAGACTCTGGTTACCTCTACTGCTTCACAAGATTCTTGCGATAAGCTCAACTGGCTCTCAACTGCAAACTGGCTACTAACTCTAATTTATTTGCAACTTTTTTGTATTTTAAAAATATATATGTTTTTTTGTATTTTCCAGATTTTAGAAAACACATCAGCAGCAAATTAAATTTAATTCAAAGCTCTCTAAATTAACAAATTCAGTTCTGGCAAGAAATAATGAACATTACATTCAAAGAGGCAGACACCTTATTGCCAGACATTGGCTGCTATTCACCTCCAAATAAGTCTTGACTGAAAATGTCAACCTTAACTCAAAATGCAGCCCCTGTACACTTGCGACAGTCACCAAGGAATGTAAACGCAGCCCATATAGAACAGAAATATGGCTTCTAAAAAACTCACAAGCCTCTCCCATTAATGACGCAGCACGTAGGGAATATCAACCATGATCCCCTACATGTTGGCACAGCCATCACCACACAATGCAGCCAGCATAAAAGAAAACACAGCCAAGTATAGAGAACCGCAACTCCAAAGAACATTCCGCAACCTTCAATACCAATAGTACGGTCACGTCACTCAGCTAGAAAGACCACCAAATTAATGGCAATTCGATCCCAGTAGAAAAATCTGTAAATCTGAAAGCAGCTTGATGTTCTCTCCAAAATTGAAGACCAAACCCTAGCTCTTCCTTCCCAATTTCGAAAATCCTTCTCCAAGACACACTCTTTCAACTTTTCAATTTCATAAAATGATCAATGGGTGAGAAGAATGGTTTTTTGAGTTGAATATATAAGCTTTTTGAAAAAGCTTCAATTTCACATTTTTCACTTAAGTAGCTTCTTCAACACAACATCATTTTATAACATTAAAGTTATAAAGTTATTAAATTAAAATAAGTTAATTCAATAACCACTTTAAACCCATGAAGCCACTGGAACTTTCTGATTGAATAAATCTAACTTCTGACAACAGAGCCCTAAGCTCATATTGCCCTGCTAGAAATAGCCATCTGACCAAAATAGACTTACTATAAATAGTAAGTCTCTCAAACTGGAGATTCTTGATAAACGATCCTGAAACATCTGATAACACTGTGCAGGCACCCTGCTAAACCAAGCCATACCTGAAATACCACTTACTATAAATAGTAAGTCATCCAATCTGACCCAAACGAAGAGCTAACCTGGCAACCAGAACCTCCATGATGGAATCCAACCACTGGCTCTGCCAATTGACCCCCTTTGATCACCTGATTAGCTTACGAGGGTCACCAAACTAAGCTAATCCCAAGAGTTTGAAAAACGGGGACATTACAATTCTAGTGAATTGAAAGCATGACAGAATCAGAAGCCATGACATGTAATATTGTACATAATTTAGTAGTTTTGACAAAGAAGAATATCAAGAAGAGAAACGAGAACTTGAATTTTTGAGCAAAAATGTAGTCACCAACTGAAATTCGAAGAGACTTGAAACCTACAAGTCATTTGGACTGATAATTTTTTACGTCATCTTCAGCATGATGGAAATATTTAGTAGTGTTTTCTACTGTTTGCAGAAGGCAGCTGAAAGTGTCTTCATTTCAAAATACTTATTACTAGTTACCTTCCAAAGTTTTTGCTTTCGTAAACCTTGTAAAATGCTTGGCCATATGAACTTGAATTGGTGAGTCTGAACTAATAAGAAGAAAAATCACCATCTAAAGTTGTGAACAAAACCTTAGTTATCAAATGAAAATCACACCACTTGAAACCAACTACTGATTTGCAAAAGATAAGTTTTTATATCATCATGAGGATGATGGGAACATTCAACAGGGAGCTTTCTACAGTTTGTGCTTTGTACAAGGCAGCTGAAGGTGTTGTAAGAAATAAAAAGGGTATTGGTGAAATTGGGAATTGGCCCTGATTTTTTAAGCATGAGTCTTGTGTTAAAAAGCGAAGCATATAATGGTTATAGTTATAAGAGAGCGATATGCTAGAAGAGAATCCTTACAAATATCAGAAGTAAAACACTTTCATGAGTTGGCTTTATTAAAACAAGGTTTGAAGGGAGTTATTTCTTGACTAATTAATGAAAAAATGCATGCTAAAAGGGATTGAGTAAAATCTATATTAGATTATGAAAGCTAATGCTAACTACAACCAGTTTATGTAGAAGTATTAGAGTTAGGTATATAGAAAGTTGATGTGGTATATTTTTAAAGAAATGAGGTCTTTTGTATGGAAAAATTAGCAAGATGTATTTGACATATTACTTGTTGCCCAAATAGAGGGGTCTCTTATAAGAGTGTCCTATTTTTAGTAAAAAAAATGTCAATTCCAAGTTTGCAAGATACTAGTTTTTCAATGTCGCTAGTAAAAATTTGAACACCTTGAGCAGTGTTTAGGGGCGTATTAAATTTTGAACTAAGTTTATACAAACCAAATTAATTGTTAATACATAGTTTAAATTATGTAAAGTGTTCCAATTAATATATACTTGTTAAAGGATTATTAATTATTATATGTAATGCCCCAAGGTTTACCCAAGACATTAACAAACAAAACTCGGATGAATAAACCTTTTGCATGGCAAGTATGACATTTACATGTCGCATTGCACACTAACCTGCTACAGGTGTTGTGACAAAGATCAACAACACAAGGAACAACCATCACTAGTGAACTAAGCATAATGGCACATATAGAAGTCTTAACAGAGTGTGGGATAAGGAACCACAATGATCATGAAAGAAGATGGAGCTTTCTCCACAACGATAATCAGACAAAAGTCTCATGATCTTACCCTCTTGTGAGCATATGGATTAGGATGAGAGTGAACACCACCTCCCATCCATTCCAAGATGACATAAGTGCCCATTGTCCGAGGGATCAAGACTATAATGTATGATTAGATACTAGTGTTCTTTTAGGTGTTCAATGCACAGAAAGATCGCCAACACACATTTTGGACACTAGTGCAGGTGCGTTATAGTCCAACATTTGTGTTGTAGCAATTGCGCTTTTGTTCTAAATAGGGATTCTTCAAAGCTAACTTACCTGGTCCAAAACTTAGACTTTTCCAAGGGTTTCTTAACAAAAAAGCTAGCTTTATGACTAAATATGAAAGAAGGGAAAGACAATAAATCTCAGGAATATAACCACATAGATTTCAACTTGTTCGATACCTCAACGTCACCCCTGATAATAGAACACACCTACTAGGAGGTGGGTCACCTCGCAAGTTTAAGGATGACATACTAATAGGGCTAGAGAGTTAGTGAACCAAAATGCACACCCAGATCACTTTGTGTTAGTTGTCTCGACTCTCAACGCATAAGATTGTCTAAACTCACAAACAATCCAATACACATTTAAATCCAGAGGTAGGGCAAGTGGAACATTCTTGAGACTTTGTCAAATCTGTAACACCACAAAGATCAATTTATCTGCACACACGGGTACTCACATGTGACAAGAATGGTCAGAAAACTAGGGGTACAACTATCCTAAGAGATACCATTTTTGATAATCCAGGATACATTGCAACTGCATCACATATCATGGCATAAATTTCATCCACACTAGTTTACATGTTCGTCCTACATGAATGAGAAACTAGGATTCTCCAAATACTTTTACACCACATAACAAATGTGAGAAAAATGACATAAAATTCTATTCACATTTGGCACTAATGTTGAGATGCACCAAAATGAGACAATACCACAATAATACTTTATTAACTTGTAAAAAATCCCAATCCATCTCCAAGCGATTCTAATCACTTATTTTCCCCGATTTTTTTCGTTTTTGCAAAGGAGAGAGGTTTTCAAGAAAAAAAAGCAAAATGTCCATAAAATGTATTTTCTTTCATTTTGTTCAAAATTCTTAAATCTTGTCTCATTTTCCCATCCTCTTCACATATTCCAAAGATAATTTCCCCACAATATTTAAAATAAGGTTATTGCATTACAAATAACTTATAATTAATATTCTCCATAAACCCCTGTCAATTAAATATATTTTCAACTCTATTACAATACTATTTCTCTAGTGCAACTAAACTCGCTTTAATTTTCTCTCCACATGCAATAAAATAATGCAATAGACCTTTCTTCAATAAGGCACAATCAATTATCTCTTTGACTAAGTATAATAAATATTCCACAAATATGACAAATGGGTTTCAAACATTATTTTAAATGCAAATCAATAAGATAAAGTAACTGCATGCAAAGGACACACACTTTATGGGTTTAAACACAACAAATGGATTTCAAAACTATCACCAATTCAAATCTAAATTTTCATAGGTATTCACAAAACTCAACTTGAACTTGAATTGAGTGAATTGGATGTTAAACAAACATGTTTTACACAGTAAGACCATCTTCAATTATCTCTGTTGGGGAAGCTCGTACTTGCAATACCCAGATGACACATTAGACATACTTGCATCATATACAGATAGTTGAAACTAGCATAAATCAATCAACATGATATAAATCATAACATCTGATTGTAAGTCATCTATAATTAGCAGGATTTAGGTAACAAGATACATAATTAACAGTAATCTATGAGGCTGAAATGAATATAAATATCAACATTGACTATAATAGTATGGTGAAAATAGTGAAGCTTATACAATATAATAGTAATAATATGGTGAAAATAGTGAAGCTGAAACAATATAATAGTCCAATTACAAAACATTATGATGTATGCATTCTATAATGCTATGTTTCCTTTGAGCACTTGAATTTTCTTGGAATTCACTTCAAGTCTTTCAATTGTATGCTAAAACTGCAATTGCAACATGTGCTCTTGCATATACAAGTAGGAACAGAAGTGGAAAAGACAGCAGGTTGTTGAAAAGTGTAGAATTTAGAATACCATAGGCTTTTTTCCTGGACCCCCAATGAAACCATCTCTTTGTGCAGACCATCGGTATTGTAAATGCCCTAGTGTTTACAAAGGTTTTTTGGATGCTTAACAAAATACAGTTATTGGTGTTTCTTCAAATGGAGTCAGTGCGATGAACTCTTTTTCCCAGCTATTGATGAATCAATTATTGAGATCTCTCAATACATATACTAAGTTATATATCATGTTCCCAATAAGTTATATATCATCTTCCCATTTTCACAATAGTTATACGCATTGTTTTAAGTTCATTTTCAAAACTTCCTGTTGCTTAAGAATTCTTAGTTATTCCAAATAAATGCCAATTAGAGTGTTATACAGGATTTTGACGCCAGTAAAGCATTATCCTAATTTTGTTTTCTTCTCTACTTAACTACCTCTGGAGCGTCCTTAATAATTTGCAATACTTTCTCTTTTAGTGATAATTCTTTTAGGTTACTTGATAATTGACAATCTGGTAGGTTGTAATATTATATGTTTGGTTATGACCTGTAAGTCAAATCCAGCTTGTGTAATGTGATGTATCATATGCATACATAACTTTCTTCAAATATTACTGTTTCTATCCTGTTATTTATATTCTAACACAAGCCAGTGGCTGTGTAATAGGTGAATTTGTTCAATTATTTGACTCTTAATTGTGTGCAAGCTGCCTTGCATGTTATGTTGAATGGTATATTATTATTATTTTTGACCTATCTTTAAGTGGTACCAATGTCTGTAGGATCACTTAATACTTTTTATTTGATCTTGAGAAGCTGATTCTGATTAGCATTTAAGCAGGTCAACTTAATCTTATCGTTTGGTTTGTACAGTTCTTGATTCTTGGTTCTTGCCCATGAGTTGCCACATTACTAGGTTTCTCTTTGAGGCAAATCACAGTCTATCTTCTTTTATATTAAGTATAAGCCTGAATTTAAATTAACTTTTTTATTTCATAGCTGGTTTTGTAGCTACTTGTATTGCCTGCTTGGATTTTGTTGTTCAACAGTTTGTTTTGTTATCTTTTTACACTGAAACACCAAGAGATTGTTAGTAAAAAACTATCTTCGAAAGTAGCAAAGATCCCTGAGTTAGCAATAGGAGATCTATAATTCACAATATGCACGAGGTTTGGAGAAATGCAAAATGAAAATTTGTCTCATGTCACTATTCTTTATTATGTTTATCACTGCAGGTTGCCCTCATGGAAAAACAGGGTAGCCAAGGAGGAGAATCTGGAGTAGATCAAGCTTATATTGAGGTCTGTACTTTAAAAGAGTTTTATATCCTTCTAAATAAAATCATCACCTTTTTCTTTTGCACACACAATGTATGTGATGAATTGATATGATATTTGTTTTTATCACATCTTATTGATTGCCATTGAAAGAATTCAAACCCACTACTGTGGTCGACCTATCATAAACATTTTTTTTTTGAGGCAAGGCAGAAAATAGTCCTGATTTAGTATTAAAGATTAATTGTACATTTTGTTTACAACAGTTATATTTACATTGAATCTGCCATTTAAGATAGCTGTAACCATAATATTGAGATTTATAACTACATTGAGTCTGCCATCTAAGATAGCTGTAACCATATTATTGAGATTCTGCAAGAACAGCAGAGTGGCTGGCTGAGCTGGCAGCAATGAGTTTTATTTATTAGCATTTTGAAGATTGGCATTATTTGTGCCAAACTCTTTTGGGGTTTACCCTTGAAGCTTACTATGATCATAATCATATAACCAATAACCAAGAGAGATGGAATAACCACTCACCTTGCCTTCTTTGTGCTCTTTTGTTGGACATTAATAGATTTATCTTATTTTATCTTATCTTATCTAATGGGAATTTTTTTTCAAGTGTTAGATTGTAGAAGGCTACAGTATCTCAAGCACATGTGCATAGGGCTCTCCCTTAGATTCCTTTCTTCCAAAATTTCCAGAAATTTGTTTTCTACACTATTTTAAGCTTGTTTTCCATAATGGCTGGGTAGGAGGTTAGAAGAAAAATGAATTGGAGGAAGGGGCTAATGCTAGAAACAAAACATTCTTGTCCACTGCAGTTGGAGTTTCCTATGTTGCAGTCGAGGTGCTCGAACATCCATGTACAGATTCACAAATATTAATGGTTGAGTGGTAGGTTAGAAGAAAATGAATTAGAGGAAGGTGGTAATTGCAGGAAGTTAGAACTGAATAAAATTGGGAGGAAAGTGACATTGTTTTGGCCTTGGGAGAGGAGGGCACTGATATCTAATACAAACCTCTTTTTTAACCCTTTTTTTGACCATTCCTTTAGTGTTTTTGAGGTTTTAATATATGGACAACAAGAGCTGCTTCAGTATTTTCACTTGAAAGAAGATAGAACAAACATGTGATTTCTTGATCACTTAACTTTCTTCCCAAGAGAGTGCAAGGAGGAACCAGAAAAAAGGCTTTCCTTACAATGTAATTAATCATAAGTTAGCATTTTGTAACTGAGGCCTAGCTACATAAAAATATTGACTTTTAATTTTTTAGCTAACTCTTTAGGTTCCATATCCATATTGTCAGGTAAAACATAATGTGTTGTTAATAATAGTTAGTGTAACCGAGGGGTAGGTACTTTGGGATGGTTGCGATGGTTGGCCTCACACTCCCTTGGGCTCTATAAATGTTATGTACTTGGGTTTGGGAAATATCATTATGTAACCGAGGGGGTGCGAGGCCAACTGTCGCAACCATCCCAAACTACCTACCCCTCGGTTACACTAACTAATATTAACGACACATTATGTTTTACCCGACAACAAACCATCCAAAATCTTACATAAAATTATTGATTTTTAGCCAGCTCTTTAGGTTCCATAACCATCCTGATCTTTCTATCCTCATTTGGCTTCCATTATAGCCTTCTTTATCAGTTTATTTCACACTTTCATATCAGCCCCTGACCAACTTGCCTGGCCTCTGATCCAGCAAAATATTCTTCTTTTGTATACTTTTAAGATATTGTCTTTAAAATCGATGACTTTGGCCCCAAACTATCTGTCCTCAAAGATCCATACTTTCTAAACTAAGCATCTTTCTTAGCTGTGACAAATATCAATGATCTTGAACATCCCAAGGTTAGTTCAGGCCTCTGTTTTGGTGCCACATTCAGGAAGCAATTAGATGAAAAGAGGGTGTTGGGTCAAGTGCTCTAGAATTGTGCCCAAGCTTCATTCCAAATCAGCTAGAAGAGGCCTTTGTTTATCACTTAAGTCCCTTGTTTCAGACTCTACCATATTGCGGATTCAATTCCTGTCAACTCCCTCCCGGAGATACTATCTTCTCTGTAGATTCTTTGTATATGTGAGAGAATCTGTCTCTGTTGAGCCACAGGTACCATGTGATAGAATGTCTCTCTATTGGCGTTGTGAATCAAGGCACATCTCCAATACAATTTAGTTTGTTTATTATGAAGGCTTGAGATAGACCAAGACTTCCATTTCTCTTTGGGGGTACATGACCGGCTCCTATTGGTGAAGGTCCAAATGTTGTCATTTGTCAGCTTAACCATTAGCCTATAGGATTTTCCTTGGATTTTGCATATTTGGTTGAGAACAGACTTGAATTAGCATAGTCCTAGGAGATATAGAAGGGAAGGAACTGCATGACAAACTTGATGAGATTGACTCTCTCAATGAAAGATAACTATCTCCGAGTCAAATGATAGACTCTCGTTCTTTTTTTGTATAGTATCACTTTCCATTTCCCTTACTCGATATGGTAGGTAGAGGATTATATTAGACAATTTGTAGAAATTGAAGCCCTTTGGAATATTAGAACCTCAATAATGCAATTTTGAACTCTTTCAGCAATGTTATGTATTAGTTAGCAGATTGGTCTTTAATAATATTGACTCAAACCCTCACAAGACTTCTCTATTAATAAACAATTGAAAGAGCTTTCAATTAGGTCAATCTCGGAATTGACAGGTACAACTCCCCGAAATAGATATTCAGTGAATATGTTTTGTATTTTCTGAACATAAAAGGGGGTGTGCTCTTAACCCAAAAGTAGAAGAGGCTTCTAATGGACATACATCACCATGTTATATCCACGCATAAATATAAAATGATAACAAAAAGATACTGTATTCTTTTCCACAACTATGAAAATAAAACACAGCTAAACTAGTATGAAGATCTCAGCATGTACACCTCCACAGCTATGAAAGTCATACACACCATAAAATGTATAAAGGAGTGTTGATTCTGTTAAATAGAACAAATATGATAAAGGAAAACCGACAATGAATCATAGATATCTAATAATCATAGATCTTAAGTATACAACTCAATATCTAAGATTAAGTGACTTCATCTATCATTGATCCATTCCTTCAACAGTAAATTTTTCAATTGTAAATGAACAACAACCATAGTTTTTACCCTCGATTCTCACTCAATTGTCACATCAAAAGGGGGAGAGCTAAAACCAAAATTGCCGATCCCCAATAAAATGCTCAACAAAGATATAAATAGTCCCCTTCGTCTTCCATGACGGTTACATCAACAGTTCTTGAAAATTAATTGAAATAGTTTCATGACAGATAGCACTTCAACACTACTGACTTTGACTCTTCTCTTTGTTAGGCAGAATTTTGCGTACCTTGCCGCAAACCTCATGGCAACTTAATTAAGCCCATCACTCTTCAAGATAATCTAACGAGCACTTGGACATTGCCAATGAATCTACCAACCAATAGACAAGTATGCGACCTTGAATTGCTTTGCACCACACACTTTTAGAATCCGGCGATGGAGCAGCTATGATGAAAATTTTCCGAAGCCCATCTTCCACTTTGCAAATGTCAAAGACCAACCTTCATGAGTTCCCACTTTTGGTATTTCGAGAATTGCACTTCCCCCCTTCACTTTCCAATGAATGCGTACTTCAAACGTGCCTTTCCTGAACAAAGGGGTTCCACCAAGTTAATAAGTCTTTTCATCATTCATCAATTGGGAATCTACTGAGTTAACTTCTTCTGTCATCTTTCAATCCGCCCATGACTTTGCACAATGTTGGTCCAAACATCTCTTCAGAGTTTTGGAAATTCTACCACCAAACTTCCATTTCCGCCACCTTTAGCACTTCGAACATCAATTTCTCGCAATGAAACTCTTTGGCACTTTCTTCCTTTTTTTTTTATCATACTTCAGCTTTTGCCACTAATGAAACAAATTCCGATGGGACTTAGAACTTCGGACTTGGACTAACTGAAAGACTTGACCAAACATGAGTACCCATATTCCCGAAATCCCGACTGCACCCAAATCCCGAATATCTGACAGGCAGCCAGTTCTTTGAAAATCCCGACACTTAGAGACTTAAACATAAAAATGAATTTTTAACCAGACTTTAAAATTTTCAATGCCAATTTAACATAGAGGGACTTAAATATGGCAACATTATGAGTGTAAAGGTATGAGTTGTTTCAAAGCATTGTGGTATGTAACTAAACATTTGCAGATCTCCTGGCTTTTATCATTATGGCTTCACCTAATAAAGTCACATCAACAACTAATTGGGGTTTTGTGAGGTTCTGAGTGACCTTAGCAAAATCTTTGGAGTAACCCTCATCCATTCTAGTGATGTTGCCATTATGTTTCTGACAGTATCTACTATCTGGAATATCTTCTAATGAATTTTAGTCTTCTGCTCATACAAAATTTTGCATTCCATAGCAAGCTGTATCCTGCACCCCACTATTTTTGTTAAATCCTACATGGAATTGTCTTTGTTACATCAATTCGAGATGAACAGAGTCAGTCTCTTTTGTTTCTTGTTGATAAGATATGAGGATAATTGTAAGTTTGTATGCAAACATATACTGCGAATGACTTTATAGCAGCCTTGTTTGAATGCTGTAAGTATTGATAATCTTTAGAAGTTTTTTATTTTTCCCTTGTAAATGGTTAATAGACATTGTTATAGTTTTTATTCTCCATCGACCAAGTCACGTTATTATTATGGTATGGTCAGACTTGATACACCTGCATTCTAGTTTGGCATTACTACTGACCAGAACATTGTTTTCAAGGCAACTTAGATAAAAATTAATTAATAGTATTGACACGAAGTTAAGTGAATGTTGCATTACACAGTAAGCTACCCATCCTAGTTGAATGAGGTTACGACCAGTTGAAATTTTATTCTGGCCGTTGAGAAATTCTTCCTATAATGACAATGTCATATAGATATTGTTCTTTTGTTGTCATTTTGACAGCAAGAGAGATTAATTTAGATTCTGTTAAAAAAATTGACATTTCCTTGTGGCTCATTTAGTCTTTGATTGTTTAGCAATTTGCATTGGATAGTTTACATTTTTGTTTCTTGTTACACATTTTGCAATTCACAGTTTGTGTTTTACATGTTAAAATTCCTGTTTTTTTTTGTGTGTTTTTATGTTGAGATTAGATTGGTACTCCACTTAGGAGGGAAGGTCAGGCACTCACTTAAGGACTCGAAACATTTTCACATGTTGAGACCAGAGGTAGTGGAATTAATTCTCACAGATCAAAGGAAGGAAAGAGGTTAAAGTATTTTACAAGCAATGACTGATACTATTATAAAGAGACCGAAAGGTGTTGTATCTTAAATTGATAAGGATGGAATATAATATTAATGTATTGAATTAAAAAGGATGATATCTACATCAGTGTTTAAAGATTATATTATTAAAGTGCAGAGTGTGTAGGATCATGTCTTATTCAATCAATGTTACAAGAGGTTATACTTCAATATATATATGGATATATGTGGTAAGATTATGCGGCAAGACCAACTAGAGATTCTATTATACAAGGCATTGAAACAAACTTTTTCAACAATTCCACTTAATTTACAAATAAAAGTTCAAACCCTCACTGAATCTTATTTTTGTGGCTTAGTTTTGAGTTGAAAACCTAACTTTCATAATTGTCATTAGACAAGGCACTTTGTTGATCAATCTATTTGGTGCATGTCTTGCATATAGTATCAAATGGAATGAATTTGAGGACAAAACCTCATCTTCCAACATTTTTTCCTTTTAGCAAACGCGGGAATCTCAATCGTCTTTTACATGCGATAACACTAGCACATTAATCACTATAAAGATGGACGGTGGCAGTCACAAATGATTGCTGTTTCATATTTGTGAAATATGACTAAATTTCTTTCAGATTTGATCTATTTATGGCTTTTCTATTTGCAGAATATGATTCTTACAATCACTGTACTTTCTTGCAGATTACAATCAGAATATTGAACTTGATAAATATGAAGTTGATGCCAAATCAATATTGAGTAATACTTATAATGAATTCACAAGTCTGAATTTTTCCTTAACGGTATTTGATCTACAAGAGAAGAACATTTATTGATTTCAATGTCTCCAATTGTGGATCGGATCTGCATTAAATATATAAGGAAGAGACATCCCATGAGCGGACATGTCTCCACAAAGTGGAGGCATGTCCGTTCATGAGATGTCTCATGAATTGTGCTTTTTCATCTTAACTAAACACCCAATCTCTAATCAAGGTTTGTTACTTAATAAACTTAAATGCTTACCAAGTTCGTTCTGTATTTATCTTGCACAAATAAATAATATCCAATTTGGAAATGATCACCGATAATGATGCTCGATTGGGATCCTAGATGAAACATGAAATGCCAATAATCTGCAAGTAATAACCTCTAAATGCAGATCGATAATGTACTTGGAATATGGTAGATTTCGATCAGTTATATAAGTGATCACCGATTTCCATAATTTATTACAAATGATGACATGAATATATATACAATTAAATATATATGTGTGTATACATATGTCAGTACATACTGACATATATATACACACATATTATCAAATTGATCATCATTTCTATATTTGATCGAAGCTACCATATTTGAACTCTCCCTCTTAGCTAGGGAAGATAAAACTAACCAAGTATATAGTGATATCACCTTACTCGTGATATCAAAAGATATGGTATGCTTCTAAGAGTGTCAAGTCACATGACATTCTTGATAACACATCTTCATTATGGTATGTGCACTGACATCAAGTCTTATGATGTCTACCATACTAAATCATGGCATATCCAAGAATCCATCATGATTATTGCATAAGTATCATAATGGTTTTCAACTGATATCAAGTCTCATGATATCTATCAAAATGTCCAAGAGATACTATCGTGACATATCCACGGATATCAAGTCACATGATATCCATCATGATAGTGAAACTAATCATTTGTAAAGTCGTCACCTTACAATGTCAAATACAAGTATTCATTATCAGAAAGATTGTCACCTTTCAATAATGTACACTGGGGGGTCAATAAAGTCATGGAGTCACACACATGACAACTACCAAGAACCATATCAGGGGGTGGATCCACCATGGCTACTCCTAGAGGGTGGAACAAGGCTTTCACTTAAACTTCTCTCGTACAGAGAAGAATCCAATAAAGTATATTTCACTGATTCTAAGACTCCCTCTTAGCAAGGGCTTCATTCTCCATAACTCCAAGCTAGTCTCCCTCTTAGCAAGTGCTTGGTGAGAATATCGGCCATCCGTTCTTCAGTGATAATGTACCTTGTCTAAATATTAAAGAAACCATCTCTCCATGGTCTACTCCCTATGAATCACTATGATCAAAATCCTCAAAGATCAATTTGGCAGATCCTCTAGTAGCTTCCTTTGTTATGGAAGCATACATGGTCTTAATCATGAAAATGTCTTGCTCCAAGAGACTCTCATCATTTGCTACATGATCATTTACACCATGTTTAAAATTTTGATCACAACATTATTCGTAGGAGTAGTTTCTCGTACACAAATGTACTTGTTTGATTCCATAGTAACATGAGTGAATGTAATAAACTGTGGATTTATCCCCAGACTTGGCAACACCAAACATTCATGATAATGTGGCTTCCATCTGAAGCTTTGTGTACATGCATCAACCTCTTGACCTTCTTGTCCAAGGTTTCCTTAGATGAAATGTCAGACTTCTTCTGAATGTGATATCAGCCTTTTGACCTCTTTGTCCAGGTTTGCCTCTGATAGATTGTCAGACTCCCTCTGAATATGATGTCCATCTTCAATTCAGTTCCATAACTGCAAGTATCAAGTTTTCTTTCCCTTGAATGCAATTTCTTATGCTTCTTGATCCATCCTGAAGGTATTCCAAAGAGAGATTACAAATAGTTGATAAGACTAAACTATCTCGAAGGAAAATATCAATCATAGAAGCATACAAGATTTGTTATCCCAATGTTACAGCATGAACTAATGAACATTATTCAAGGGTATAAAATACTTATCTCTTATGTTGGTACATCATAGAGCTAGTCCAGAGCTGGGTCACAAGACTGTAGTAAGGTTCTTTCTTTGCTAGCTTGCAAAGCACAACCATGTATTGCATATCTACTATCTGCTCCTTCTAGATTGCTACAGTTTCCTGGTTACTAGAGAAGCCATCTTGACATGATCTTCTCCCTCTGAACCAATATAATCCTCGATAGTCAATTTAAAGAAATCCTTTAGTTGCTTCATTTGTCACAGAAGGATACCCTTCTTACATGATCCCAATCATAGAAGATATCTTTCTCCAAAAGACACATCATCTAGCATGGTTCATATATGACATGAAAGTAATAGATCCAGGATCATTTTGGAGCTACTTTCATAAGATCGTGTCTTGCACAATGCCTAATGCAACATTCTTCTTTTCCTACCAGAACATCCCCGAAGACAAAGGAAAAGATCAGGGCAAATAGCTCTTATGAATACATATAAGAGAGTGACTACAATAAATGTACTATTCAATAGATAATAAAAGTACTTATCTCATTATTTACGAGCATATGCAATTTGATCCAATGAAGGGCCTATATGTTGGTGGTTTCCTCCATAATGAGGATGTTCCACGGGGTTGATGGCCAGCAGAGCATAAACATTTGATATGTATTTCCATTACCATTGCAACCTTTGTTTCTTGTTAGCGAACATCCTTTGCAAACACATGACATCATTGGATCATCATACACAACTCATTATGCAATGAACATCACATATCGGAGAACACATATTTCCTTCGTGTATCATACTTCCAGATTGGTATATATAGAGGTCGTATCACAGGCATTTGGAGGTCATACACAATTAAAATTCAGCATACATTCTAATTTGCAATTCATTACTTCCTTCAAGCATGAACGCAAACCATTCTTCAGCATGAGAAATTATGTTGCAATATCCCTTTTGAGCTGCTACATACTTTGTGATTATGCCATTGGAAATCTGATCCATGTTGGCACTTAAGAATTCAACCGCAGCTGAACATTCAAGCAACATCCACATACGACTGAGAGTGCTAGATCCAAGACAACCTTGGACCTATCTCTTAAAACTTGATGTTGCAGTATCGAACATTAATATTAAAGTTGGCAGCTTAATGACTGAGAGTTGTTTTTGTAACCTTCATCTCTGTCCACAACCGACACCTACATGTTGATGTCAAGAAAACAACCTTTTGAATGAAAACAAATTTCTTGCTCATCGGAAATAAGAGACTTTACAGCTTCAGATCAAACATTAGAGCTTCCAAATCTGAGCTAATATCTCCTCCAGAACAAGGCGGTGTCTGGTACTAATATCCACAAGCTTATCCAGTGCCCAACACTAATGGGTAAGGTCTGTAATGAATATTGAATTGATGCTCATACTCCTTCTAGAAGAGATTCACACTGAAGTAGAAATTCCTTTGATGCCTTGACCACTGTCTACCAATAATATTTCCAAAGTCAGTCACAAGAATGTTCTGAGTCTCAAAGGCCGGTTGATTGTGTTATAAGGAATTACACGATATCGTAAAACTTTAGCAATGGCCAAGAGGCTTGCAACTCTAAGCAAGGCTTGTATAAACAACTCAAGCAGCTTCAAGTCTTTCTTGGAATATTTTGATAGGAATCCCCCACAACTCAAGAAAGTTTTGCATTATTTGATCCTTTTCTGTATCTGAATTATCGTGATGACTTATGGACCAGAACTTCCCTCAAATCGACATCTATCGCTTGCGATAATAATTTGTTTTGCCATATTATAGATGGGTCCCGTGCTCAATTGAAGATATTTGCCAATGATAACTATAGTCCCTCAAAATATTATTTTATTCTACGTTGCAATACAAGGGCTCCCAATAATGCTTAGTGCTTAATATCAACTTCATTTGTGAACAATTCACTATCAACTCTGCATAGTCCTCCAAAGTCTATCGTAGTCTAGCCAAGCCAGCTCCTGTACAACCATGGTCCACCTTCAAGTTCATCGGCAAGAGGAACATTATCGACGAACATATGAGATCTCAAATCGATAGCCCAAGTGTCCTCAATGTCCTTTAAGAAACACAGAGACCATGAGCCTCAGCAAGAGTCTCACCGTTAGCCTTATTGGCAAGAGAACAACCATCGGCAAATAGCAGTCCAAATGAACTCATCATGATGATCAACAAGTCAATAGCAGTCCAAATGAAATCATCATCAAGTATATCCATTAACCGTGTTTTCAAGTCGTGTTATTAGAGGAACTTCGGTGTCCTCGGGACCGTTTAATTTTAGCTGGATTCCAAACACTGATGGTGCCATCGCTTATACCACTGGCAATTTCATCTGAAAGAATATTTGAGTTCATACCATAACACACATATATGAACCTAAAAGATAGAACCCAACACTCGATGGAGTTTTATAATGACCACAAACTGACAATATTAACTGGTTCTTATTTATCAGTTCTTAAGCTGTGTTCAACATAGACTTCTAGTTGTTTTAATTCTGGTCTTTCCTTAAAAGAAATATCACCCGTGTGTTATCGCTGCCGCAACAAAAATATATATATCATTTTAAATGATATATTTTGCCAGGCTCTTATTCCACGTAGATTCTTATTCCATGTCATCGTTGAAACCATATAGCCGCTGCACTTCATCATATCAATGATCACTTGTCATTATGAAGAATGGAATGTGATTACACTTTCAAGATAGAATTTATATTTTGAGTAATCTGAACTCTCAAATCTAATCGGATCTCCCTTAGCAAGGGTCTTATACCATGTGAAATATGATTAAATTTCTTCCAGATTTGTTCTATTTATGAAGTTGATGCCAAATCAATATTGAGAAATAACGATCATGAATTCACGAGTCTGAATTTTTCTTAATGGTATTAGATCTACAAGAGCAGAACATTTATTGATTTTGATGTCTCCAATTATGAATCAGATCTGCATTAAATATATAAGGAAGAGACACATCCCATGAGTGGACATGTCTCCACAAAGTGGAGGCATGTCCATTCATGAGATGTATCATGAATTGTGACTTTTCATCTTAACTAAACACTCGATCTCTAATTGGGGTTTGTTACTTAATAAACATAATTGCTTACCAAGTTCAATCTGTATTTATCTTGCACAAATAAATAATATCCAATCTGGAAATGATCACTGATAATGATGCTCGATCGGGATCCTATATGAAACATGAAATGCGAATAATTTGCAAGTAATAACCTCTAAATGCAGATTGATAATATACTCGGAATATAGTCGATTTCGATCAGTTATATAATTGATCATCGATTTCCAGAATTTATTGCAAATGATGACATGAATATATATACAATTAAATATATATTTGTGTATACATATGTCAGTACATACTGACATATATACACACACATATTATCAAATCGATCATCATTTCTATATTTGACCGAAGCTACCATATTTCAACAATCTTCAAACCATCCATGTCAACAGTTTCATGGACCTCCACAATGAAGAAATAGACACAGTGGAAAATAACAATAATACAACTGAGCCGTTACAACTCTAAGATAACCGAACCAATAAGAAATATAGACTTCTGCGATGAAGAGAGGAACATGGTGGAGAATGTGCTATCAACGACAACTAGATGATCACGATCATGAAGGCAAAGTAAGGTCCATAGAAATAATAATAAAACCAACATCCAAACCTTTGTAGGTAGACATGATATCTCCTGCCGCAACAAAAACATTAACACTCCCTCTTAGCATAGGATATCATTTGCAGATTTCATGTCTTGGAGTCTCTCAACATGACAATCACAATGACTACACCCATATGTATCAACAACAAAATTTTATCACTGATTTTCTCAATAAAACATTGTTATCTCAGCATAACAATATTCACCATAGCTATTCCTAGAGGGTGAAATGAAGAAACAGCGAGTAAAGTCATGGAGTCACACACATGATTTGCACCATGGCTACTCCGAGAGGGTGGATCCACCATAGCTACTCCTAGAGGGTGTAACACAGGCTTTCACCTCAAACTTCTCCTAGGCAGAATGCATTGCCACCTTGCCTACTCGCAAAGGGTGGTACAAGGGATTTCACCTCGAACTTCTCTCATAGAGAATTCATTATCAAGAGATTGCACCTCGAACTTCTCTCACAAAGAAGAACTCATTAACAAGGGATTAAACTTCGAATTTCCCTCGCAGAGAAGAACTCATTAACAAGGGATTGCACCTCGAACTTCTCCCTCACAGATAAGAACTCATTAATAGGTCTTCATGATGATAAGGCTCTCTCTGAGACAGATATCAACCTTCTGGCTTCTCAACTCAGACTCCCTATAAATCTTATATCAACCTTCTGACCTCCCCGTCCAAGGTTGCTTGTGATGAATAGACAAACTCCCTCTCAGCCGGGGCAGCATACTGCATTGATTATCATAACATAATAGATCTAAATACTGACACTCCCTTTCAGCTGAGACCCCCTCTCAACAGGGACAACATACTCAAGCTTTGATAATCACAATACCAAGAAATTGACTCCAATATTTGTCCAACAATGAGCTTTAGCAGTCACATTGCTACACTTGCTTGTTGATCCTCTGCAAAAGGTCTTGGCACTCAACCTTTGCCACACAAGCTTGCTCTTAATCTTATATCCTTCTCTTAGAATAAACTGATCACAATATAATTTAAATAGGTACTTCTTCAAGAGCCACCAACTCAGCTTAGGCTGCAATCTTTCATCATCCTGTGCTCCTCGATCCATCTTGGAAGCACTCTTTGTTGTCTAATCTTCCTCAAGAAAGATCTCAGCATGCACTCAAATAATGATCAATACACAACTATCTGTTTTAACAATATTGAACAATAATCACAGTCCAACATTCATACAATGATCATAGCACTGCATTCATACTATCTCGCACTGTGAATGCCAACGAACATCTCCATGAGTAGAATATCTCAAGGCTTAAGAGTTCTGGTTCTGGATCTTTTCTTTAGACCCATTCTGATACTATGTTATTGTTTTGAACCAGAATAGCAAAACCAGAGAGCAGATATCTTAAACAAAACACAAGAACAAATAGACATAGAGATTTATCCTGGGAAAACCCTCTTTGAGGGAAAAAGCCGGCCACACCCAAAGTATATCCTTTATTGAATGATCAAGCTGGATACAAAGCTTCACAAGCTTAATTCGACATAGTATTATTAATTTCACATAAATACAATACGCAATATAAGAGTGATCGGCACACAAAATGATCACTCCCAGGTCATAGACAAAATAATGTCTGAAGCAAATACAAAAGATCACTTGAAATAGACATGATAATGTCTGACAGAGATTGCTGTTCCAGATACAATACCGTCTCACAGACTTTTGCTTATATCCAAATAAAAAATAACTTTGCAATCCCGTTACATCAATAATTATTTCTGTGATTCCGTCACTTAGAAAAATAGCATCATAACATTTATCACATGCAAAACATTCAAAAACAAACTTGACTTGAGCGTTCCTTTTAGCAAACGCGGGAATCTCAATTGTCTTTTACATGCGATAACACTAGCACTTTCAGCTCTATAAAGATGGACGGTGGCAGTTACAAATGATTGCCATTCAAACCATCCAAGTCAACAGTTTTGTGGACCTCCATAATGTAGAAATGGACACATTGGCAAATAACAATAGTACAACTGAGCTGTTACAACTCTAAGATAACCGAACCAATAAGAAATATAGACTTCTGCGATGAAGAGAGGAACGCAGTGGACAGTGTGCTGTCGACGGCAACTAGATTATCACGATCATGAAGGCAAAGTAAGCTCCATACAAATAATAATAAAACCAACAGCCAAACCTTTGCAGGTAGACATGATATGTGCTGCCGCTACAAAAACATTAACAGCAATAAATTTGACAATTGTGATTAATCAGTTATTTTGCTACATTGGTGAAGATGCTGTGGTGACATTTTCTGAATCTTGTGTAATTGTCAATGTGTGCACGTTGTCATATGTAAAAAAACTGTTGTGGTTGCCCAATTTTCTAGCATGAGAATCATGTGTTGAACCCCAATTTAGCTAATGCATGCAAAACAAATCTTACATTTATTGTGTCAATTCTTTGTTAGGCATAAAAATATTTTCATGTCTTTTGGGGAATTTTGTTGGTGAAGTTTGTTTGCATAACATTAACCATCTTCTGTAATTGCCAGCAATAATGTAATATTGGTGCTTTAATTTTCCAACAAGCTATCTTCATAAATAAGAAATTTTCCAACAAGCTATCGTCATAAATCTCCTTATTCTAGCTGATCCTCAAATAATTTCACACCATCAAGTGTTTTGAGTCAGCTTCTTTCAATTTATTCTCCTTTTCTAAAATTAATGAGAAAGACTGCATCAAGCGTATAGACTTTAAGACAGTCTAATGGTGTTAAGTATTGTGCTTAAAACCTCAGTATTTTATGTTCACTTCAGTGAATCTAACTTTTGATACCCTAAGCTAGATCTATATTTGAAATTGTAAGGAATTGTTGTTTTTTAGTATCTTATTGTCAATTTCATATATAATTGCTAATTTATATGCCATATGATAACTTAGAATTGTTGATACTGCTTTAGATAACCTTTTTTTTTCTTATTTCGTTTTTACGTTGCTTTGTGCAGGATGAAGAAAATGTGAAGGCAATGGCTCGCTTATTTGCTGAAATGGGTGACTGTTATGTTGAATTAATTGCAAGTGGTATGACACTATAATTTCAAGGATTGGGACTGTTTAGCTATCCAGTTGTTTAGTTTTTTTGAGGAAGGAAGTTGCTCACAGTTAGTGTTGGATCATGTTGTTTATTTCTGATTTGTTACTGTGCTTTAGGTTCAAATGAGTCAATGATGATAATTGAAGCTTTAGTGGAAGTTACATCTCATCCAGAATATGACATTGCTTCAATGACATTCAATTTTTGGCACAGTCTTCAAACTGTTCTGACAAAAAGGTAACTAATGCAAGACATCTCAACTCAACTGATAATGGAGTAAGAGACTTTAATCTAGCAAATACAATTGAAAGCCTGCTCAATGTTTTGTGCTACCAAACATTATTATAACCTGATAAGATATTAAGTTATTCTTTTTCTCTGTCATATTGAATTTATTGAGAATATCTTTGTATGTAGTTTATAAACTGCATTCTTAGTTTAACATATATTCTGACTGACTTATAACATGCACAGGGAATATTATACGTCATTTGGAAATGAAGCTGCAATTGAAGCTGAAAAGGAGAGGAGGTTGACAATTTTTCGTCCAACATTTGAGTTATTAGTATCACTGGCAAGTGAACCATAACTTTGATGTGTATTCTCGTCTACGCGAGAGAACATTTTTTGTTAATAGTATACATTTCATTTTGATGTGCTTTGGATGTTGAGGGGTCTTAAAAAGGATACACATATTATTTGTATTTCCATATAATTTTCTGGTAGTAGGCTTCTTTTAAATAAAATAAAATTTATCCCTGCAGGTTAGCTTTCGAGTAATGTATCCCCATAATTATGAACAATTGTCCAGGGAAGATCTTGCTGATTTCAAGCGAACCAGATACGGTGTGAACATTTTCTTCTGTTTTCTTTGCTGTTCTTTCCTATTTTGATATTGTGACTTTGTTATGGTTGGAATATTCTATGATAGGCAAAAGCTATGAGAAATGGGACTTTTTCTATGGGTAGCTGAAGAATAATTTCAAATGTCTGCTAAGGTTTCATGTAGGAGTTTGACTTTTTCTTTTTCCACAGTTGTGATCAGCATATGAGATATATAGTTCAAACTCTTGGTGAGGACTCATTAGATACACATGTTTCTGCAGCAGACAAGTAACACACCATGCTAGTTACTCAGCATCTCTTTACCGAGACTCACTCAGACTTGGAAAGTTTGACTAGAGAATTCAATTGTTGAAGAAAACCGTAATCATTTTTTTGAAAATATTAGAAACAAAAAACAGCATTTCCTACCTGTTTTCATATTCAGCATATTTTTAGTTTCTGAAAATTGAAAAGCATAATTGTATTAACGATATACAAAGTATATATAGAGTTTACAAAAGCTTTAACAAAAAAGCAGAGCTATCTAAATAAAGACGACTAAAAATAAAACAGATTAATACGACTAAAAGATAGATTCTAAATGACCATTAACTAAAGAATCTAAAAGATGGCTAAAACTAGCAAGAGATTCCAAGAAACTTAAATAGCAAAGGAATCTAAGGTACTAAAATATTCTAATACCCTGCCTTAATGTTCATTCTATCAACTAAACCAAGTTGACCGCTAAAGTTGACAAACTTTTCTAGACCGAGAGACTTGGTGAGTATATTTGCAGTCTAGTCCTCATTGGGGACATACGGCCTCAATGGGGACATACGGCAACATCACTGATCCATCTTCATCAAGCTTGCAAATGAAAGGACAATGAAGCTCAACATGCTTTGTCCGCTTATGGAAGACTGGATTTTTGGCTAACTTTAGAACTCCCTGATTATCATAGAACAAGGGCATAGGTCTTTCTTGATATTATGCTAAGTAATTGGTAAAATATTAGATTGTGTTAGCAAATGATCAAGACGATCATTATAAAGAATTTACAAAGGAATGAAATAGAAAGTTTCTAAAAGAAACTACATAAGATTGAGTAATCGATCTTAACTATCTAATTTATATAATATTACAAAAGATGACCATTAAAGTAATAATAATATTCTAGTACTCTCCCTTAATGGTCAATGTGTCAACAACATCAAGCTGCCTCCTAAATTTAGCAAACTTATCTGGACCGAGAGGCTTGGTGAGAATGTTTGCAGTCTAACCTGTAGTTGGAACTTACTGCAACTGAATTGTGCGATCTTCAACAACACGTCGAATGTAATGACAATGAACGTCCACATGTTTGGTTCTTTCATGGAACGTTGGGTTCCTGACAAGCTTGCAAATGCCCTCATTATCAACAAACAAGGGAGTTGGGCTTACTTGAGACATTTGCATATCCGCAAGCAGCTGACAAAGTCAAACTGCTTCGCAAGCTGCCTTAACTGCTCCTCGATATTCTACTTCTATCGAGGAGAGAGATACTGCCTGCTACTTTTTACTAGTCCATGTGATGACACTAGATCCGAAACTGAACACATATCCAGAGGTTGACTTCTTATTGTCAACCAAACCTGCCCAATCTGAATCTGTGTACTCATTGAGTCTAGGATTAGGATTCCTAGTGTAAATAAGTCCATAATCAGGGGTGCCGTTCACATAACGTAGCACACACTTCGTTGCTACCCAATGATCAGCCTTGGGGGCTGTCATAAAGCGTGAAATGTGGCTCACTGCAAAATTGAGATTCGGTCTAGTTGCCTATAAGTGGTTTCATGAACAGGAGGAAAATCAGATTTGGTTGACAACTTCAGTCCATTCTCCATAGGCATGGAAGTAGGTTTACCATCCTGCATTCAAAACTTGTCAAGCAAGTTCCCGACATATTTAGATTGAGAAAGAAAAATACTATCATTAGTCTGCCAAACCTCAACACCTAAACAATAATGGAGAAGCCCCAAATTTGTCATACAAAATCCTTGCACAAGTCTTGTTTGATTTCTGCAATCAAATGTGTTGAACTACCAGTAATGATCAAGTCATCCACATAGACAACAAGAAAGAAAATATGATCACCAAAGCGTTTGATTTACAAATTACTATCAGAATGACAACTCTGAAAACCATAAGCAACCAATTACTGATCAATCTTGATGTACCCCACTCAAGGAGCCCGTTTAAGTCCATAGAGTGTTTTCTTGAGTCTACATACTTGGTGTTCTTTGCTGGCAACCTTGAAACTAGGTGGCTGCGTCATGTAGACTTCTTCCTGCAACTCACCGTTGAGGAAGACACTCTTAACATCCATTTGATGGACTTTCCATGCAAACTGAGTTGTAATGGCGAGAAGAAGACGAATTGTACTCATCTTGGCAGTAGAAGCAAAAGTCTCCTCATAGTCAATGCCCTCCTGTTGTGTGAACCCTCAAGCAACTAATCTGGCCTTGTATTTATCTAAGGTACCATTTGCATGATACTTGACCTTATACACCCATTTGCATCTAATGGGCTTCTTCCTTGGAGGAAGATCAGAGAGAACCCAGGTGTGATTCTTCAGAAGACTGGTATTCTGCATCCATTGCCTGTTCCCACTTTGGAATTCCTGTTGCCTTTTTAAATGTCTGAGGCTCATAAATACTATGAAGGTTAGCCATGAGAGAAAAGTTAACTTTAGTTTGCTGCTTGCCCTTATTTCTAGAAGATCTACCCTCAATGAGATCATTAGGATGAAGATCACTGATTGTTTTAGACGACCATTTAGGCTGGAGAGTAGATGTGCCAACCTCAAGAGGAGGAATAACTGGATCTAGAGGTGGAAGAGGATTTGCAAGAGGTAGAAGAACAACATCATCCAGATGAAATTCAAGTATTGCATCATCAAATACACAATCTGCATCATCTTTCCCATCAGGTGAGCCCAATGGAAGACAAACACCCAAATCAGAAGTCTTCAAAGGCCAAAGGCTAATCCTCTTAATTTTGCTTAGACGAGGAAAGCTGAAATGGTCCTTGTTCTTGATCAAAGACAACATCGTGACTGAAGATACGAGGGTTAGTGTCTACGTCAATCAGCCAGTAAGCCTTATGGTTGTCACTGTAACCTGTAATCATGAGCTTCTGACTCTTGGAATCCAACTTGGAGCACTGGGCATTTCGAATCCATACATATGCTAAAGAGCCAAAAACTTTCTAATGGTTGATATTAGGTTTGTGACTAATCTAGGCTTCCTCAGGAGTCTTCTCCTTAATAACATGTGTGGGAGACCTATTAAGGAGATAGACTACGTTTAATATTGCTCCTGCCCGATATTTCTTAGGAACATTTCTATGTTCCATCATTGACCTAGCCATTTTTGTAATGGTGCGGTTGCGACGTTCTACCATGCTGTTTTGTTGAGGGGTGTATGGTGTGGTTATTTGATGTTTAATGCCATGTGTATCACAAAAAGTAGAGAAAGCGATAGAACACAACTCCCCCCATTATCAGACCTAAGAGATATAATAGAACACCTAGACTCTTTTTCTACGAAGGCCTTAAATTTTTGAAATACAGTAAAGACATTTGATTTCTATCTACGAAAGTACACCCACATTTTTCTACTAAAATCATCAACAAAAGAAAGAAATACCTACACCCAGTAACATAAGTAGTATTCATTTGACCACATACATCAGCGTAGATCAACTGTAGTATCTTAGAGACTTGCCATGAGTCACCATCCATGAAGGGTCTCCTGTGCTGCTTTCCAGCCTGACAAGCTCCACAAACGCGTTGATTCTGAGTTTGAATTTCAAGTAGACCAAGTACTAATTTATCCCGAACAAGCAAAGCAAGATAATGAATGTTCAAGTGACCATGTCGCTAATGCAAAAGATTGCTGATAGTAGCTGATTTTGTCGGAAATGCATGCTTAAGAGAATCATCTGTATCCACAAGCCTGTATAGACCATGATCCTCAATGCCAACAACAATAGTAGTGCGTGTCGTACGATCAACAATCGAGCACTTGTGTGTACTGAATACAACATCAAGCTGAAGAGAATGCCGCATGATCTGACTCATAGAGAGTAGGTTTAGTTCCATGTCAGGAACATAGTATACATTGAGGAAAATGAGATTCCTCCCACTAGAGTGGATCTGAACACTGCCCTTGCCAACAACAGTATACTCTTCACCTCCAAATATAACTAAATCAATAAAGGTAGAAAAATTTGTAAATCAATCATGACTATGAGTGAAATGTCGAGAAGCACCAGAATCTATTTACCATGTAGAAGATTTGACATGGTTTGCAGGTCTTTTAGCCATGAAGGCGTAAAAGGAAGACTCTTTTTGCTCTCTGTGCTCAACAACATTGGCTTTAGGCTGAGACCCTCCTTGCTTTTGCTGTTCGGAAGCCAAACGATTGCAACAATCCTTGAGCAAATGGCCATATTTGTGATAGTAGTTACACCGAACCTTCTTCTTCGAACCATCCTGAGATTGACTGGAACCCTTCTGCTAAAATGACTGAGATGGCTGAGATTTGCCTTTATCCTTGCAAAAGGATTTGGCTGCAAATGCTTGCTCTGAGGAGGACAAGGTGGCATTGCTACCAAACTATTGTTTCCAATGAACCTGCTACAGTAGTTTGGTGCGCAACTCGGAAAATTTGAGATCAACATTAGTAGTAGTAATGTTGAGAGTCTATATAGCGTGCTCATATGATTTTGGTAGACTTTTCAGGGTGATGACTACCATATCTTCTTCTCGGCATTTTCCGACCAATAGCTTCAAGTTGATCTAGAATGTTCTTAATTTTTGCTAGATGCTCTTGCAATGACATGTGTTCATCCATCATAATGGAGAACAATTGGTTCTTCAAGAAGAACGCTATGCTCTTGGCGAATGTCTCATGCAACTCCTTAAGATGCTTCTAGATTTCAGACACTGACTTGCCAGAAGGAATTTGAGGCAACTGGTAATCTGTAATAGAGAACTTGAGAAGCATGACAACTTCTCGATTCCGATCATCAAATTTTATCCTAGTCTGCTTGGACTGTGGTAGGACGTGTCTTGGTGCCCAAAACAAGCTCATCCAAGAGGCGATATTCGAAGATTGTCAGCATGCGCAGCTTCCAAGTACTATAGTTTTTGCCATTGAATTGTTGACTGTCTTCCAACATTAAGTTGGTCAATGATGCCATCTTGCATGTTTCCCAATGCATGGAAAACAAAAACAAGTGAAGAGGCGAGAGCACAGTATTAGAAATACAAATTCCAATGCAGAATATAGAGGCAGATGCAAGTACTTCAAAAAATAATGAAGTACAATTGGCATAGATTTCGAGAAATTTTTTCGGCTAACCCAAGAAATTTCAATGAAAACCGAGAAGAGATCTTAAAAAACTCAGAAGGAATTTGAAATTTGAATTAAATTCTAATTGGTACAAAATTCAAGGCACGAGAATTGAGATACTCACAAAATTCTAAAGATGATCTAGTTGAGGTTTCGAAAAACTCATCAAGAATCTGCAATCAAATTTTTTTCGACTTAAACTGTAGGGTCAAAACCCTAGTTGAAAATGCAGAAACCCTAGGTGGCCATGAACAAACCAAAAAACTTTGTGCAGAGAAGAAAACGAACCGTCGGTAGCAAAAATTGATCAAAAAATGGTCAATAGTTCTGGCACGAGCAAGAAATCCGACCAAAAATGATTGGAATGGCAAAAATTGAGTAGTAGAATCTCGTTTATTTTAGAAGAAATGAGGCGCGAAACAAGCCTGTCGAAAGCCCGTTGTGAGTTGCAGAAGATTGACACCCGCGTGAAAAGACTGACACCCATTGTGAGTTGCAAAACAAACGAGTTGCAGAGAAATCACGGGCAAAACTTGGAAGACACGGTGATTTGTAACTCCAAACGTGAGCAGAGAAGGTTCGAGGAGAGATTCAAACCCGCACAATTTTCAAGAAAAATTGGTGTCCAAGAACCCTAGTCGGGTTTTGGCAAACAAGCCAAAAGATCTTCATCAAAAATTTCAATAAGCAGATAATTTTGAAAAATGAAATGAAATTTTTTTTTTTCGAAAGATTTAGGAGCTAGGCTTTGATACCATATTACGCTAAGTATTGGGTAAAATATTTTATTGCACTAACAAATGATTAAGACGATCATTATAAAGAATTTACAAAGGAATGAAATAGAAAATTTCTAAAAGAAACTACGAAAGATCGAGTAATCGATCTTATCTATCTAATTTACATAATATTACAAAAGATGACCATTAAAGTAATAATAATATTCTAATACTTGAGGCATGTGCATGTCTACAAGCATTCGTTGAAGCCAAATTGCCTCATGAGCTGCCTTAATTGTACCCTTATATTCAACTTTGGTAGAGGAGAGAGCTATTGCTTGTTGGTCCATGTGACTACACTTGTTGTAATTAAGTAATTAATTAATTAAGTTTAAGTTGTCAAATTATATCAAATTAAATAACAAGTAACAACTTCATTTAATTATTTAATAAAGTATTAAAATGACTTTTATGGAGTCATTTTAAGTTATAAAGGGAAAATAAAGAGACAATGAAAAGGAATATGGAGAGACATGAAGAAGAAAAATGAAGATTCACAGGGATGTGCTACAAAAGAACATTGGGAGGCTCATTCTCATATGCTTGGTTTATGCTTGATTATTGTTTCCTTTTGGAGAATTCTAGGAAGCTTTGGCTCTCAGTTTTGAAAACTTGAGGATGGAAACATTCAGGATTTCTCGGTGGATTGGAAGGAAACCCAATTCATCTTTGGAGGTGGATTCACAATGGAGTTCACAATTGGGTGAATTTGTGAAGATTTCATTTGAAGACCTACTTGCAACGATAGAGGTATTTCACATCTCTTTGGTAAATAAGATTGTAATCTATAGGCAATATTGATATTTAATTTTAGACCTCTATTTCAAACTGATATTATATAGTTTTCAATATAATCTATTGAATGAATAGAAATGAGTTTTCTTGCAAAATATTTATATAAACTTTTGTGGAACATTAGAAAAATTTGGAGCAAATATCCATAGAGGATATTATAGTGGTACTAGATTAGTGTATTTTGCCAGCCTTTGAGGCTTTATGAGTAACAAAGAAGTGCAACTTGGTTCCGTGGTTGGGTTTTTGGACAGCTATATTGAATTGCTGAAACAAAGCAGAGGCCAATCCATAGAAGGGACACGAAACGGTGCCCGAGAAGAGAAAACAACTACAACCAAAAGCAGGAAACAACAAACCATAGGCTACCGGCGCGAATCAACCATGGAAAAATCCAGAACCGAAGGGTAAGCCAAAGGGCGAGAGGAGACCCCACAACGACCCCGAACACCACCGGAGGTGGAAGGAGAAGACCGCTGTTGAGAAGGATCCCTACGAGGCCTCACAGATCTAGAATAAACATTCATTGTTTGATGAGGTTCAAAATTAAGATTTTGGGCTAATTTTTGGTATGTATATGAATAATATTAATGTTTGGTGGCTGAAGACAAATTTGCAGAAATAAAGATCGTATTAGAAATTTAGACAGCTTCGGGGAAAATAGAGTAATTGTATCAAAATATTCTATGTTTTGGTGTGTTTGATGGTGGAGAAATAAAATATGGTTGGTTAATTTAATCATTTGCATAGCCCAAATAAAATATTTGATAATATCATATCGAGTGGCTGGATAATTTGTTTCTTAAGACTAGAAAGGGAGACTTGAAAAATGTGCTGTGGGAAATAATTAAAGATTGCTATGACATTGTAGTAGGCCCGGATATATATTTCAAACAAATTATTGGTGTTTTCTCTAAAGTTTTTGAGAGAAATATTTGAGCGATACTATTGATATATGTCATGATAATACTTGCCTTGAGTCTTAAACCATTGCAAAAGTATAGTTT
The DNA here is from genome assembly GCA_027943335.1 of Chamaecyparis obtusa. Lineage (NCBI taxonomy): Eukaryota > Viridiplantae > Streptophyta > Pinopsida > Cupressales > Cupressaceae > Chamaecyparis > Chamaecyparis obtusa. Next base: position 687,533 of record BSBK01006347.1, on the reverse strand, counting down.
TGAGATAATATATAGTTTGGGAGCAAATATTAAAGATTGGCACATGATTTATGTGGGTTCTTCTTGGTTTATTATTTCTTCATGCAATTAATATTTGTAATATTTTAGAGCCGGTTCAATTAGATAGCATAGCAAGATTAAGGTTCCAATGAAATATTTGGTTGAGATTCAGTGAGTGTTGAAGTCAAAGTGGCTCTGGAATCAATGAAAACTGATTATTTGCATTTGCTTTTAGACAACGATCATATCTTAAAGATTGGTGAAGTATATTCTGATAAATTGAAGGAAAAGAAGGATGAGGTCAATAAGCTCATCATGGAGCTTAACAATACACATGAGTTATTGGAGAACACACAGATTGCTCTTCAAGGAGTAAAAAGTCAGATTGTTTTCTCTAATCATTTTAGGGAGTAGGAAAACAGAGGAAAGATTGAGTTTATTAAAGAAATGATTAAGGAACTTGACAACTTACAACAAACTTATGATTTGGATAACTGTCCCAAAAAATCAAGCAATAAATTTTTGGACCAGCCAGAGCCTGAGTATGAGTTGGGAATAAATGATAATATTCAGTTGGTTGACAATGCTTTGTTTGAGGTGGATGCTGATTGGACATTTGATAACCCACTCTTCAAGTTGGATGAGGGAGTTCTTTCTTACTCCAGTGATAAGAATGGAATTGATTGCATGATTTAGGACCTAAGTACAGTTCCTAGTGATGAGGGTTGGTCACAGGAATGGGGTAGTGAATCAATTTCTAGAGTTAGTATTGCTGCCCACTTACTGATCAGCCTACATATGAGTTCAGAATCTGATCTATAGATGAGCAGGATGGGTTCTTTAGTTCAGTAGATGAGTAGTTCTTGATTGAGGATGGATGGTAGGTATGATTTGATCAGAGGAGATGGTTTATTAGCTACTTATTACTCATAAATTCTGTGTATTCAGTGACATTTCAGATTGATTACTGTTGTACTAGTTCCTCCGCACCGTTGGTGTTGATCATTTGTAGATTGAATTTTGTTTCGTCACATTTTATAAACATATAGAATTAAAAAAGCCTAACTTCATGTCCTTGTTTTTTTGCTAACAATGGGGTACTTGTAGTAATAGTTCCATTGTAGAAAAATAAAAAATCAAATGTGAGAAAGTAAATTTGTGTGAAGTGAAAATGGAAGGAGTGGTGTGTAGGGGTGGAAGGAAGTGGGTAGCCTCTTGGAGGAAGTCCATCACCAGGGCTTTGAAGGCAGGCTTCAAGCTTCCCATTTTTGCATTGTTCATTATCTAATGAAGGGCCAATCTACAGAGTGAATGGGCATTGGGGCCTTGTTTACATGGTTGCAATTGCTCCGTAAAGCACTTCCAATTTCTACCTACCATTTTTGCCCAATGATGGTTGATGAGTATGTGGATGACAAACATTTAGAGGTGTATTTATTATTTGGTGCCTCCAACAATTACTTGACCTTCTCTAGGGAGTCTTTTGGAATGTTACCTGCTGCATTTATCTTATAAACAAATAATTATTGGCTTCACGTTATTAACAACATCTTTATATTTGTGTTACTGTTTTTAAAGAGGTCAATGCATTAGTAGTGGGTTTTGTTTCTGCTTTTTATGCTCTCTGTGGTGTCCACGGAAAGGGACTTAAGCTTTCAATATTAGCAAGATATGAATTTATAGAATATTTACGCTTGTTTTACTTATTTAATCTATTTTATGTGGTCATTCCTATTTTTTAGGTTAAAATATTAATATATCTATAATTTTTGTATGCTATTTATAAGGACAAACCCAAATGGATGCAATCCTAATTTGATTTTTTTATTTGCCATATCTACATGCTGAAACTTCGAATGCAAACCTGAGCTGTAACCTGAACCCAAACCAACTACTTAGTTTGTTCCTACCACTTTGCAGGGCTTTTCCCCCACTTTTCTACTAATGATAGCATATCAGCTTGACGCAATCTTTTTTAAGTTTTAGGTTAATGCTTTTGTGGATTCATTTAGCCATTTCATTCTTTTTTACTTTTTTAATGTCCCCTTTTCTAGCCCATTAATTTATGATGTGTTGTTAGCCCATTTTGTCTTGGTCCTGTTGGCTAACCAAGACTTTGCAGGGATTGGAGTGAGAATTGGCCTTGGCTATTCCAGTTTCAGGCCAATTAGAGTGTTTCAACAGGGTTTCCAGATACTTACTATTTATAGTAAGTCAGCTGGGCTCAGTATTCTTGGCATTTTAGTGTTGGTTTGGGAGCATCTCTTCGAGACCTTTCCAATGAGCTATCAGACATGATTATCCGAGTCCATTTGATCAATAATTTTAATGCCAGAAGATTAAATGATTTATTAATAAAGTGACTATTAAACTAAAGTACATATTATTATATGTCACTATTATTAAAAGAGTACTTTATTCACTTAAGTGGGAAATGGTATTATAAAGGGAAAATAAAGAGACGAAAAAACGAATATGAAGAGTCAGGCTGAAGGGAAATAAAGAGTCTTAGGGTTGTGCTTTAAAAGAACACTGAGAGGCTCATTCTCAACAATGCTTTGTTTATATTTTGGAATACATTTCTCTCTTGGAGTGTTCTAGAAAGCTTCATCTTTCAGCGAGGTTGAGGACGGAAAACTCTTGAGCTTGGAGGCAGTGGACGGAAACCCATTGTCGGTTGGAGACATTGCACAGGTGTTTGACATAGTGTTTCAGGTTCTTATTTCTGGTATCCAATCTTGCTGTAATTTTCTGTATCTACGATTGGATTTTTGTTATTGTTATGCTAAAGATTTAAATGCAATAATATTTCAGAAGTTATGTATTTCAGTTGGGTACTTTGTATTTTGTTGGGTAATATGAAATCAACTGCATGCAAATCTATTGCTTAAATTTCTGTGTTAATATTTGGGTAAAATATCCTATGGGTATATTATAGAGGTATCAGAGCTGGTTCTCCTGCTAGCCTATGAGGTTTTTAAGTGATAGACAATTTTGCAGAAGTTTGAGAATTGATTCTGAAAAAGAAATAAGAATGCAAGGATATTTCAAAAAAGGAAAGGGCTGAAGGTGATTTATAAGGAGTGATTTTATTTTATATTTGTTTGGATCGCAAGGTTTGGTGCTTAAGTTTAATTTTGCAGTAGTAATTATAATCAAGAACCTTGAGGAAATTAATTATTTTTCTTCATGACTAATGTTTGCCACAAGCTAGCCTGGGCATTTGAATTGTGAATGATTCTTTCTCAACAAGAGCCGTATTGCATATAAGGTTTCCGTGAAAATGCATAATTTGGTTTTAAGGCTATATTTCAATATTTAGTTGTTTTTCCTAAGTTCAGGGATTAATGTTGTAAGCCTTAAGATTTAAACATAATTTCTTCAAAGGCTTAAATAAATGAGTGTCTCATTATTGGTGGGCCAGTCTTATTTCCGAAGGACTATATTCAGTGCTAAAAATGTTTGAAGCATTAGAGTTCGATATTGCTGATTAATGTTGACGCGGCAATATGTTTGAAGGCTTTTAAAGATTTGGCGAACTATATCCGAAGTTCGAATATATTAATCTTTGATACATGTGAGAAGTTGAACATTAGAAATCAAAGCTAATAATCACAAAAGATTAATATTAGCAGGACTTGGGAGAACTTGGAAAAATATTTTCATACTTTGCCGTGAAAAGGATCCCTTGCCTGGATGTGGTTATGCGTCTTCGACTATCACAGAGGTTTATGGTTTGATTATGTAGCACCAAATGAAAGCCTAGAAGATTGAATGTGGTGTAGTTTGACCTCTGATTGGAATTGCCACGAAAGACTGAGTGTTGGGTGTTATATATATCTCAAATTTTATCGTAGGGTGTCATTTGAAGGATTCCAAGAAGTCAGCGACTGGTGGATATAGGCAGAACAGCTTATGTGAAACTTTCTTGTTGCCGTGGAGAAGAAATATTCCAGTTGCCACATATATTATTAAAAAGATTATTTTGAAGCGGTCACTCAAATGTTTGGCGATAGAATTATTTAAAGTTTTGCACGGGAATATGCCGGAGTACTTGTTTAAATATTAAAATTGTTGTTGCAGATAATATTATATTGAAGCATTTGGTAGCCAAAGTTATATAGTCAAAATATTTCTGGAACTGTAGTGAAATTTTGGAGTGCTGTTGTTTTGTGGCGTGAGGCCCGATTCACTATTAGGCTCTACATTTTATTAAGTTGAGAGTTTAGTATATTTTGGGGACATTGAGTTGTTTATAAGAATCCCGTGATTAATATTTGGACAAATATTAATCGTATGCAAGGTTTTCCAATAGTAAAACGCTCAAGACAACAATCTAGAAACATTTATTGGGAAGAAATATTCCTCTTGCCGTGATTAATATTATAAAGGAACCAAGTATTTGATCCTCCGGGCGTCTATTTACACAGGGCAATGCTGTAATCTGTGTTTACGAATTTATAGTTTGTTAGCTGTTCTCTAGTCTTCAACTCCAGACTTGTATAGTGGAACAATTGTTTCATGCATAGATCAAAATATTGTAGACTTATCGACAATAAGTGAACTTATCGCAATAAGTTCTGGCTTGCGACAAACTATGTATAGTTATCACGAGCCTATAAGTTGAAACTTATCGCCGATATATCGGCGACTTATCGGTGATAAGTAATCAACTTATTGCGCCCGCGCCTAGTTAAAACGCAGACGGCCCAGCAAAGGGCCAGTTTGGTTTTTAATTGAATGCCAGTCATTTTTTTGGAGAGGTTAGAAACTTAGAAGGGTTTTGGAGGAGAAAGATCGACATTTGAGGCATTTTAGATCAATTCGAAGTGGATTCGAAGGGATTTTTCAAGAAAATTCAAATTCACAAGTAAGTTTTCAAAATTTTTCCCTTTGCTTTTAAAATTGTTTTGTCTTGTATTAAATGCATTCAAGTTTATACAAACTATATAATATCATTTCCAATCTTCTCTAACTTGTTTTAGTACGTAATGAATAAGATCTAACACCATTTTTTAGCAATTTTTGCAAATTTTTCATAGATTTCTCAAACACTTCATATTTTCTCAAAAATTTCATAACCTTACAAGTTTTTTGGTTTTTTCCTTCAAGTTTCAGCTATGTTTAAACTTATTTAAAGTTTTAAACTTAGTTTGTTTCTAAATTTCTTTATTAAATTTCTAAATTTGTGCACTCATTTTTTATGTGACGTGCAGTTTGATTCTTCATCAAAATGGAAAATAGGGATTCCTCTACAACTGGGTCAGCTGTAGGGTCTGCCAATGCCCCAGTAGACGCATGTCCATCGGGATATGTAGGAACGCGCCCTAAAGGGGCTAGAGACAAGGCATGGGCATATGCTTTTGAAGGACTTGAATATAATACTGTGATATGCATAAAATGTGAAAACCTAGTTAGTGGAGGCATATCTCGTTTAAAATACCACCTTGCAGGGATCACAAAGCGTGACATAAGGGTTTGTGAGAACACCACCCTAGAAATAATGAGAGAGATGAATGCCTTGCTCGCTGCTGGAGAAGAGAAAAAGTTGCAAAGGGAAAGGGCAAAATTGGCCACGAGGGCAGCCATTTTTGATTCGCAAGGTATCTCACACTGTCTCATTTTTAAGAATCATTTATTATTTTATAATCACCTCAACAGTTTAGATTTTGCTAAAGCCTATAAGTTTATAACAATGATCATAATGAAAAAATGTGGGTTGTGATTTGTGACCAGGTATCCCATCCACCCTTGAAGAAGATGAAGCAGCACTTGAGGGCATAGTGGGCTCTCATCGTGGCCCACGGATCCGCACATCTACCTTCTCCTCGCCTGCCGCTTTCGCTGGTTCTAGTAGACCAGCACCACGCACATCTTCTATAGATAATTTTTTTGTGCCCAGAAACACACCTGGAGCACAGCCATCACTAGAGGGTAGTGGGTGGAACAACGATGTGCATCGGCAAGTTGACATTCAATGTGCTGATTTTTGGTATTTTAACAATATCCCCTTCAATGTTGCAACAAGTCCCTATTGGCTGAATTTTGTGACAGGAATCACTGAAGTGGGAAAGGGCTACAAGGCACCTACTCCTGCAGACTTGAGTGGGAGGTTAGTTCATTTTTATGGTTTTACAATTTACTTATTTTTGTTGAATGTAATTTTTTTAAACAAAGTTATGTACTTAATGTTATTTTTATTTTGTGCTTGTAGTTTGCTCAAAGATGTTGTTACTAGGGCCAATGATGTGGTAGAAGACCAAAAATTGCAGTGGAAACAATTTGGCTACTCTATACTTTCAGATGGATGGACGGATGGAAGAAACTGTACCATCATCAATTTTTTAGTTTTTTGCAAGGATCAAGTGGTCTTTCTGAAATCCTTGGATGCCTCAAACAAGATAAAGACCTCAAACAAGATAAAGACAGCTGAAACTTTGGCTCTAATGTTAGAGCAAATTGTGATGGAGGTGGGGGTTGCTAATGTGGTGCAAATAATAACTGACAATGCAGCGACATATGTGGCAGTGGGCAGGATCCTCGAAGATAAGTATAGCACACTTTTTTGGTCTCCTTGTGCAGTGCACGTCCTTGACCTTCTTTTGTAGGACATAGGAAAATTGGATTGGGTGAAATCGATTGTAGAGGATGCAAGAAAGATAACAAAATATATCTACAATCACCCTTGGGTTCTCCACTTGATGAGAAAATTCACCCATGGGAAGGAGTTGGTTAGACCAGCAGCCACAAGGTTTGCAACGAGTTTCTTAACGTTGCAAAGTGGTCTTAGTTCTTTGAATCCTTTGAAGAAAATGTTTGTGAGTCAACCATGGTTAGACTCAAGTTATTCAAAGAAGGCTGATGGTCAAAGTGTTGCATAGATTGTCTTTGACAACCACTTTTTTGATGATGCTACAGAAATTGTGAAGGTATCTTTGAAATTTCAAAAGTTGAATATTTAGTTTTTTTGTATTCAAGAATCAAGTCTTTCATTATTAATTTGGAACTCTAGTTTATAATTAATGATAATCTTTTTCTACTTTTCAATTGTAGCTGACAGAGCCCTTGGTTAGAGTTTTCCACTTGGTAGATGGGGATCAAACCCCAATGGGGTATCTTTATGAGGCCATGAATAGGGCCAAAGAGGCTGTTAAAAATTACTACAAGGGGAATAGCCTAAAATTTGACCCCATATGGGCAATTATTGACAGGAGGTGGAACAATCAACTCCACCGACCCATTCATGTTGCGGGGTACTTCCTCCACCCTTCTTTTCGCTTCTCTCCATCCTACGGGGATCCCAATGGAGAGGTCATGGAGGGCTTCACTGAATGCATGCAAAGGATGGTACCTGAGGTTGAGGTGAGAGACTTCATTGTGGCCGAGATGGAAGTGCAGATGCTTGGTGGTGAAATTGGGGTGGGAATGTCCCAAATCTGCAAAAACTTGCCTTGCGCATCTTATGTTAGCCATGTAGCTCATCTAGTGGTGAGCGTAATTGGAGCTTATTTGAGGCCATTCACACGAAGAAGAGGAACAAGTTAGCACAGAAATGCCTTAATGACCTTGTTTATGTGCAATATAACCTTAAGTTGCGCATAAGAAAGGTAGAGTTACCACCAACAGGGCCACTTGATTTGGATGACATAGATCCGTACTGTGATTGGACATCACAGGAGCAGCCTCCATTGTTCACAGATGATGACATCTATGATTTGGAGAGGCAGGCTATGGAGGAGGATGGATTCACAGCAGGATTGGATGACATTCAGGAGGATGATTATGAGAGCAGTGAGAGTGAGGAGGATACAAATGATGAGTCATTGCCAGTGTCAACACCATCTACATCTAGGGTGGAGGTCCAGTCACAGCCAGTTGTGTAGAGGGAGGTGGCACATCCACAGCGGATTACTAGGGCTAGACCCCCTCCCACTCCCGTAGTTTTTACTAGAGCTACTGGGAAGGGGAAGAGGAAGATGTAGACTAGTTTGATATTGTACTTGGCATATGTATTTGCTTATAGTTTTACAAAGACAATTTGCTGTATTTAGTTTTCTTCAGAGTTCAGACTATCAAACTATGGCTACCAGCCATCGGCATTCCACATGAGGATGCAATTTCGATACATGTTTGCATTTATATATATCTAGATCAGCTTGTTTGGTTTGTTTACTCATTTACTAACTCATTAGATGAATCTCCTTATTAAATTTTGCAAAAAAATGCATTTCTAATTAAATTTAAGCCATTTTTTAAGTTCCCGAGAAGTTCGCCGATAAGTTCCCGACTTATTTCCGATATCTCCCGATATTTTTTTTTGCCCTTGGCGATAAGTTGCCGATAACGATATTTTGAACTATGGTTCATGCATCATGTGGAGTTGGCTTGTTTATTGAACACCTGAAGAATGAACGTTTTAGTCTGAATTAAAGGTGTGGAAATTACTTATAGACATTGGCAGCAGGTGTGATATGACTTTAGTGATGCTTCCGTCTCTCTTGCTTATTCGGTCATTGCTGCTGGGCATTTGATGTGAGGGAAAAGGGGTTCAGGAAAAGGGAAATGGCTTTGATACATTCAATTTGTTAATTTGCAAGGAATTCACAATAGATATATATTGGTGATGGTCTGCTCAAATACTGCTCTTTGTCTTCCCGTGGATGGTGAAATTTAGAATCCTCTGCTGGTCATGTGAGTTTAAGGAAATCTTTCTTTGCTACTCATATTTGAAGATTATTCACAATTGGGAATTATTGAGAAGTTGGCAGGAGGCATCTGGAATATCTTATTCATCAGCTAATAAGTCCGAGTTTACAGATTAAGGATGATTCTTTTGATCTGTATCAGTCCATTCAAGGTACTTTGAAGTTTCAATTCCTTGCCTGAATTCATTTGGTAACATAAATTCATATGATGAGTTTGTCCTTGATCATTGATTTAAGAACCCATGTGCCAAACTTGTATGAAATAAAAATATTTGAAAGCTTCACCATAGCAGCATTAAATTTGAATTCAGAACATGCAGGCTTGAAAACTATTTGACAAAATCGTTGAAAGGGAAAGAGTGGTATCATGAGAAAATTGCCAAGTCTAGAAAAGATCATGAAGGATATTGGTCAAGCTCAGCGACAGTTAACCCAGAATTTACAGAAAGGAAAACGGGACGAAGTAATCAGTATGCTAGATGAATATGATATGTTTCCTACACATGCTAAACAAGATTTACCCTTCATTGATTACATGGACTTTCATTTGAGGCTACAGCACAAGACGTTGATGAAAAAGAAACAGTACCATGAGTTGGCTCATGATCTACTTGCACAAGGGAGGTGCAGAAATTTGCATGAAGAGTTCTCAGCGGTCACTATTCTGCCCACAGATGAACAAAAATTCAAATCAGCTATTGAAGAAAAGCATCATGAAGTTGTCATTGAAATGGGTGAATGTGAAACAAATAGTTAACCAATGCATGAAGGAGAGACCAAAGAGGAGACAACAAATGTAGAGGAATTTAACCCATTGAGTGTGCAGATTACAGGTTGTTTGGAAAAAGAAGAACAACCAACTACCAGTGATTTGCAGTCTTCAAATGATCATGGGAAAGATGTTAATGATTGCACAGGTTTATTGATAGGTGGCTTGGAGGTAGATGTATCCTACAAGGCTGCCTACACTAGTGCACTTGATAGGCATGTCAATAGGCCACATGAAGAAGTGTTCCAATCAGCCTATGATGATGACTCCACATCTTATGTGAGTGCTGATGCTTATTTTAATCTAGGTTTAATGGTCCCTACATATGGTGTGAATTCTTCTTGTGATGGATTTGTTTTTGACCATAGTGCTGTCCCTATTTCCTATACAGAGTTGGGCATGAAAGATGACATTCATGGCATTGATATGTGTAATGTTTTCGATTTTCCTTGGCTTGAGTCACTTGGAAAAAATTAAAATAAAGTCATTTATTAAATTTAATAATTATTAATTAAGTTTTTGTTAATTAATAATTAATTGGGACTCATTGCGGAACAATGACTATTTAATTGATATGACCTTTTAGAGCGCCATGGATATTTAATGAGAATTATAATTTAATATTATAATTCCAATGTTAAACTCTATCTACATGTGGAGGCTTTGCAAGTAAGAGCTAATGTTTTATATGTCCTTTATTACATGTATATTGGCGTCTTCTTTTGGGGAGGAATTATAATTGGAAGTTATAATTGAAATATTTGAATTATGTGTCGGAAAGATATTAAGTTTTATAATCAAAAAGTTTGCAACAAAAGAAAATATTTATTTTGAACATTTAAAACTTTGCAATTGTCATGAATTTCATGAGAAGAGTGACTGTGAAGAAGAAGTGGAACTTGTGTCATTGAAGCTAATTGATCAATTTTAGAAGGAAAGAATGTTTATATGCTGGGCCTGGGTTTCCATGGCAACATCTCTGCACGTGTTTATGTCTATATTTTTGGTGTTGATCGGTTTGCAAAGGTTTGAATCCACGGAATGCAGGAATTGGAAATTCTTGTTGGTCATTGCACTTTGAGTTGGTTACTCTCCGCCAATGAATTGTGCATGTGAATGGTTTATCTCAGAACCATTATTGAGCTCTAACTATGTTCGTTTTTGAGGGATAGTTTTCAACAATTTGTGCCTGCGATAGCTTTAATTGGAGGTTATGTTGAGCTTTGAAGTGATCGAATGTTGAAGAGGAATCACCATTTTGTCTCAGAGGCTGTTAGCAAAGACGGTGGATGTGATTTGGTTACAGTTCACAGCCAAGAGAGAAACCGCGTTTTGGTATGAGACTGCCGTTGTTTAATTTTTGGGATGACATTCATCATTTGTTGGCAGCGATATAAGTTGTGGGCCTGCATTCTAATTTAGGGGGTTGTTTAAGTCAAGTTCATCCATTTTTGAGGAAGATTTGAAGTTGTTTAATGCAGGCTAAATTATCAGAAATCCATCACTGAAGGAGAACCCATGGATTGTTACAAATTATAGAGATTCTGTTGCCATAAAGAAATGGTAACTGGTAAGCCTGCTATTGGTACAAGTATTGTCATTGATTGGCAAAAAGTTTTGTCATTAATTGGCAAGGAGGATAGAGATTTGTCATCTCTCTAAAGTCCTAAGATCTAAGGAGATCTATATGGAAAGAGGCTGGTTTGGCAGCCGGTGACAACATGCAAGAAAGAAAAGACTGTAATCAAGAGCAACCGGTCACTACACAAAGCATCAGCAACCGAGTAATGTATATAGTCAAGGAAAGAAGGATTTAACTGACAACCGAGGACCAGGATACAACCGGTGTAGACAAGCACATAGGAGGTAAAGGTACAAACCGGTGTCAACAACACAACCAAGGAATGTGCGACCGATAAAGCAAAGGAAGGGACAGTGACAGGTCAAAGACTCTTACTAGTTCGCAACATTAGGATCTCAACCGATCTAGTAATGACTCTGGTATAAACTGAGGAAGTCATAGTCAACTATATGTTTCAACCAACTCTTTGACTAGGATTTCTTGCACTAAATCTGGAAGACTTTGAGTTAACATGGTGATCGGTTTGAGGCATGTCTGGAGGTTTTAAAGCCGGAATCTGTGGCTTTAAAACAAAGCGTTATCTCTTGTGAAGGAAAGATGCTTGACACGCATCTATTGTTTTCTTCATAAAGCAGATAAAGTAAGGGCATGCATCAGATGTTTCCTCTGTGAACTAATACTTCAGTGAGTGATGTATCCGAAAGAGATTTGAAGTCAGATCATGCATGAGAGGTGCAATTAGGGCAAGTACTTTATATATTCTTCTGCCTGTTGAGAATATTAGTTGCCTTCATTCTGTCGAAGTAAAGAGTGAACCTGAAAGCTTAAAGGAAGCTAGGGAAAATTAAGAAGAGAAGAAGAGAGAAAGAAGAGTTTGCAGAAAAGCACAACAGTAGAAGAGAACACACCTGCGGCGACCGGTGTGATGGAGCCCTAATTTTTACTAAAAATTAGGGTCTCCATTTGACAAATAATGTTTAGAGACTTGATGAAGTATTTCCATTGATGTTATAACGAAGAATATTAAGAAGTTAGTGAACAGAAATAAAAATAGTAAGTTCAAATTGGAGCAGCGAAATACAACTCAAGTTAGCAATGAAGATAGGAGTATGGTGATGCACTCATCCAATATATACAATGATAATCGGTCCCAATGATACTCGATGATTATTCAAATACTCCTAAGTATTCAATGTTAAAAAATAGGTCTGTAGATGGATATTATTTTCTGTGTGTTTTGCATCAGACAATTCGAAGTATTCAATGTGCTAGGCCTGGAAGTACCTGTGCATTCACGAGAAGAGGAACGAGCCTAAGTATGACATGTGCAAAGATTAAAAAACTTCTGTGGTAGTAGTAACTACGATGACTTCCAATAATAACAAGGATGTCTTTCAGTGTTTAAAATATGCCGCAAATAATTAGAACATTATTGCGTAGACCATGTGCTGTCAGGAGTGTTAAAGCAATGAGCGTCTGTGGAACCATGAGGAGGGTCTGATGTTTGCAGCACGCAAATCTTCATATCGAAGGTCACAGTGGCAACAATTGGCTCCATTTCTGGCGACAATGATAAACAAGAGGAAGTGCAATCTCTCGAAGCCCGCTTAAGAAGACAACTAGTGATGTCAAACAATATTCAAGATTAAAATATTTAGTGTTGTCACGCATATACGAGTAGAGAATGGTTCTGTAATATTCGAAAGGCATGAAGACAAATATTAAAAGAAAACGACAAGTTTATTATTAGTCAATTTAAGAAACAAAGGCAGTGGTGATAACTTAGGCAATTGTTTATAATCCTCGATGTTAATAATAAAAGAAGCAGAGGATTAATTAAAATGTGAAGCTCGATAAAGTCATCATTATAAAGAATTTAAAATATAAAACAAGTCTAAGTTATGATTATCGTAAAAGGGGATTACTTAAATGAAAAGATGCGATAAGGTTATAAGAGATGTCTCTTTTACCAAAAGACATAGCTCTTTGAAATGAAAAGATATATATAGACAAGTATTTGTTAAAAGGAAAGGAGAGACATTCGAAGATAGAAACATTTTTATATATTTGTATGGAGGGATAAGGAGCATAACATGATTTTGTAAATTTAAATTTATTTTATTTTAATAATAAAATAAAACATCCTTTGTTATTTATTAAAGGCATAGAGAATTAAATTATTGATGAACCGTCCTTTATAATTATTGTTTTTTGAATATTGTGTGCAATTTAAATATCGGATAAGTGGATACGGTCAGATAGCATCCTAAATTCAATCTGGAGTAATTTAGGATTGCGTAAATATTTGATTTGTCGCGTCTTGATTATTTAATTGATTAGCAATATAGAATGCATTAAACATTATAAAGTTGTACGTAAATCTTCATTGAAGTTGACTCTATTGCCCGAATAAGTAGAGGCACTGGTCTTATTATTGTTGAAATATTGGGTTTATATATGAAATCAGAAAATCTATCAAATCCTTCCTACAAACCTTAATAAATCATTACACAACATTTTAATTAAAACATTCAGCATTCAACCTTATTTTGATCGAGTTCAAGGGTTTTTTGCCAACCGAGGAACTCACCAGCTTAAATTCGCTATAGAAGAGCTTCGAACCAGGTGATCAAGTTTGAAGTAAAGGTTTACCCGCCTAGGTGTAGCGAAGCCTAAAGTGCAGGGGAGTTTGAAGTATTCCCGTTCGTTGGCCAGAATTGATTTGGAATTCTATTGGAGAATTGGCAGGCTCTTGGATTTCCAATCTGCGGTTTTGGGAACCAACACGGTGATGCTTCTCAATTGAGCACAAACATAGATCTTATCAGGCTATGCAAATCCATTTGTAAAAGGTCAATCTTTCTATTATTTTCTAGCAATTACAATAGTTAAATCTCAGTATTTGGGTGGGCTCTGACAGGTCCCTTGTATCAAATCCCTTAACCGGGTGACATCTTTCAAGGTGTTCTAAGTCCTCTGACCAGGCAGGCACTAACTGGCCTTATTCTAACAAATCCCTTAACCGGGTCGCATCTAATAGTGCGTTGTAATCCTTTAACCGGGAAGGCTCCTAACAGGGCATACTCTAGAAGAGTACAAAATTTGTGAGGTCTCCTCACACCGTGGTTTTCACTCTAATTGGGTTTCCATGTGATAAATTTGGTGTTTGTGTCATTGTTTGTTTGCTGTTACTATATGCTTGAATCTGTTTGGCTTACAGTTATAAGTATACTTCACTAGATTAAAAGATAAAAGTTTTAGAGGTGCTGATTCACCCGTCCCCTCTCAGCACCGGTTGGGACTGTCAGATTCACAAAGGGCGACGCTTACTATTAAATTTCTTAAAAAAGCTAGTGCAAATTTTGGAGGTTGTGCTGGGTTTGGAAGCCCGTGTCTGCATTGTGAGGGATTGACCTGTCTAGCAAGCCCACGATATTCTTTCCAGCATTCATGAACAAAGAAATTTTGCACTACAGGCAGTGGCAGATTTATCCAGGAATATCTAGCATTGACAACAATAATTCTAGGTTCTTTAATAAGTTAGAATAAAATAGTGTTGTATGAATTGGTATAATACATCCTGCTAGTAATTATTTGCATTCATAATCAGTGAATAAAGTCTGAAGTGTGTAGTCCTTATATTGCTTCTCAATTCTCATGCTTTGTTGTTATTTATCTTTGAAAATTAAATAAAAAGCAAATATATACCAAAATTAAAAAAAATTACCAAACGAACAAAAGAAAACTTCAAAACAACATTCAAAATCAGTCAACAGGGAAGTCAAAGCCGGGCAGGGCTCTTACAATATGTGGGATGAAATGCACTCCCTTACCTCGGGTGTATCTGATTTCTCTCCTACACCCACTAGTGCACCTAATCTGGAGGGTCAAATGAAAGTAACTGAAGATAAAACTATTGCAGCTGTATCACGTTTTGATCACATATATTGAATGTTTGAAAAACACCTTTGGAAGGAATAGTTGGAGGGGAAACAAAAGGGACTCAAAGAGGAATTTTCGCAGTTGTTAGTGATCCAATAAGGGCTGAAAACAATGAAATCAGGCTATCTACATCTTCTGTTAGATCATGATCATCTCCTTGATCTTGCACAGATTTATTCAGAAGCATGGAGGAAGAAGGAAGAAGAAGTAGAAACATGTACCAATGAGCTCAAGAATGCTAAGGACACCCTAGAGGATACCTTAGTGGCACTTCGGTTAGTTGAAAATCAGATTGTTGACATTAATCAAAAATTAAATTTGTCACATTCTACTTTAGCTCAACATTCAGATGTAACAGTTGAGGAGGTTGTCAATGATGATAGGATGAGGGCTGATCAGGATGAGTATGATTCATATACATTTAGTAGGCAGATTGTGCTTAGTGATGAGCCATTGACTGGGATTGGTGTTCTTTGTCGCGTTTGTACAGTGAGGAGTGCTCAACATCTTTCTTGTGATCCACACGTGGAGGAGTTGATGTTGCATAGGTGTGGATTGGCTCAGGAATTCTATCATCCATTGCGGGATGGAGTGTTGCCATCTTCAGAAGATGGGACTAGCGGCTGCAGGTATTCGACTCAAATGATTGTGGGAGATTATTTGTAGGGACCTCAGTCAGTTTTCCATCATACTGATATATATTTGAGAGGTCTGGTTACTTCGATATCACAGAGATTTCATACAGATACATGGTTACAAGGTGATTATGGTGTCAGTAGTTGGAAGCTAGATTACTTGCAGAGTTGGCACATCCGTGGAAGTCTAGCAGAGGTTGGAGATAGTGGTGGGGTTGCAGTTACCTTCAGTGATTTGTATCTCCTCATAGATGATGGATGTGAGAGCAGTTTGCTTTGGGACCCAAGTGATGGCAGGGATAACATTGTAGTTTGGGTGGGTTCCATTGATTGGCTTCAACACTTTTGGCATGGTGAAGATGAGATCAAAGTTGAGCAACAAGAGTTTGATGATCTACGTGACATGCTTCTATTCCGAGTTTGGGATTCCTTGGTTGCATTAGGATTATAGTTAGGGTTCACATTTGAGCATTGTGGCATGTTGAGTGTGTTGAGAGGATATGGGTTCATCCTTGGCTTTCTTGGTCATGTTTGAATTTTGATGGATTATTCTTGTGCATGAGGGTTGGATAGTTGGCATGATGTTTGTCCTTGCGCAGTTGTGGGAGGCGAGCTGGGCCGACTTTCTGAGTTGCTTTCTTTTGAGATGTTCACTCCCGCGACACCTACTATTGGATTACTCCATCATTTCCAGCAAGGCGACGTTGTGATTGTGTTAGTTCGGTAGGTATCATCAGTTCCATTGGTGCGGGTATTACAAGATTTGGTTGGTGATATTAGGGATATTACATTGGTCTTCACTTGGAATCCAACTAGAGCATTCTCATGGGTGGTTATGTATCAGGGAGCTGGTTGGGGAGATTTGTTTCGTCCATTTTTTGATAAAGGTTGGCATAATGTTGAGCTCCCACACCACTTGACATTAGAGGTGTATGCGATTATAGCTGGAGTGAGGTTCTTAGTTGGATTGAGGGTGTTCTCATACATGATAGAAGCACATGGTAGGTTGCCTTGACTTACTATGCATGTGGGGTGATTTGGGATCTTGGCATTCAATTGATTGGTGGATTAGTTCATAATGAGTTGCTTCACAACTCTGGGGTTGGAAATGTTTATTCTAGTGTAGCACAACAAATGGGCAGAGTATCATTCTTGAGGCGAGTATGGGATCCAGGCATTTGGTTTCCGCAGGCAGGAGTAGATTGCTTGAGGGCAAGCAATCTCTGGGAAGGGAGGATTGTAATGTCCCCTTTTCTAGGCCATTAATTTATGATGTTGTGCCGTTAGCCCATTTTGTCTTGGTACCGTGGGTTAATTAGGGCTTTGCAGGGATTAGAGTGAGAATTGGCCTAGGCCATTTCCAGCTTCAGGCTAATTAGAGTGTTTCAACAGGGTTTCTAGACACTTACTATTTATAGGAAGTCAGTAGGGTTTAGTATTCTTGTCATTTCAGTGTTGGTTTGGGAGCATCTCGCTGAGACCTTTCCAACGAGCTATCACACATGATTATCCTAGTCCATTTGATTAATAATTTTAATGCCTGAAGATTAAATGATTTATTAATAAAGTGACTATTAAACTAAAGTACATATTATTATATGTCACTTTATTTTTAAAAGAGCACTTTATTCACTTAAGTGGGACATTATATTATAAAGGGAAAATAAAGAGACGAAAAAAGGAATTTGAAGAGTTAGGCTGAAGGGAAATGAAGAGTCTTAGGGCTGTGCTTTTAAAGAACAGTGAGAGGCTCATTCTCAACAATGTTGGGTTTATGTTTTTGGATTACATTTCTCTCTCGGAGATTTTTGGAAAGCTTCAGCATTCAGCAGGTTTGAGGACGGAAACCCTTGAGCTTGGAGACAGTGGACAGAAGCCCAATGTCGGTTGTAGACATCGCGCATGTGTTTCACATAGTGTTTCAGGTTCATATTTCTGGTATCCAATCTTGCTGTAATTTCTGTAACTACGATTGGAATTTATTATTTTTGACTGAAGATTGAATTGCAATATTCATTGCTGAAACTATATGTTCATCCGGGTATTTTGGTATTTTGCTGGATAAATTGGAAAACATTTGCATGCAAAATTATCTGTTGAATTTGTGTGTTGAAATCTGGGTAAAATATCCATTGGGGATGTTACAACTTTTGCTTCATGCCTTGGTCCCCTTTGTCACAATGCCTTTTTATTGTACCTGCTGTATGTTCCAAACCCTTTATTTACTTTAATCATTCTTGAATATTAATATAATTTCTGGCTACTGCTGCTAATTATCCCAAAATTTAGTTACACTTTCATTTGTGGATATCTGCTCATTTAGTTTGGTTGCTGAGGTGACATTCACACAATGTTATGATATTATGTTTTAAATAATTATGCTACTTGGGTAGGATCCTGGTCAGTCTTTACTTGTTTACATTTTATTGTTTTTAAAAAACATTGAGCGGCTCAGGAATATCTCAAAAAATTGTGGAAATACCAGGATGTGCTTGAAGCAACAGTGTTTCATTAGTCATCTTCATTTCAGGAACATAAAACCAAAGCAAGGGGGCTTGTGGCTGCACCATGCTGCATGGCTTGAACTGAAAATCTTCTATGTCTGGGTCTCTAACTGTTCTTGTAACATTCTTATCTTTTGGAACACTCTAGCCCCAATTTGACAGAAGGGTGAATACATGCAAGGTTCAAATGCTTTTTACAAGCTTTTAAAATGACACTATAGTTTGCCTCAATTTTAATCTTTATTTTATTTCGTTTTTTACTGGTTCTTCAAACTTATAAAAAACTTTTTATTCTTAGAAAATATACCCGATTCATTATTTCTTGTTAGGCACCTTGATATTAGCTTTCTTACAAAACAAAGTGCATCTTATCTACATGGGCTCTATTTCTTCATTGTCTGGACTCTGAATGAAGGATATTGACAGAGTTTACTGAGCATGACATGTTTCTCTTCTTTCAAAGTTTTAACCTTTTCATTGACTCTAAGCACATCATGCTGACTACATTTTCTGGTTTCACTTTTGCATTGTTGAGAATTTCATAAATTTTTTAAAATGGTCCAAGTGATGACATCCTGAACTTGCATGATGTGATTTCCACCTAGGCAGTGTACTTAGATTGCAGTGCCCCTTCCTTTGAGTTCATCTTTCTAAGATGCTTGCCACCCAAATTGCCATCCTTGTAGTTTGTGTCATTAGAGGAGCTTATGATTTGAGCTGGTTATTCTACTAGAAACAATGAAAGAAAAGGAAATCATTTTCTATTGATAAGTATTTTAGTTGCCACAGTATTCTTCATTAGAGGACAATAACAAGGTTTCCTTTTATTTTCCTTTCTAAATTGTACTTCTTTTGATTGAATCAATTCTACACAAGTTATTGCACATGATGTACACACCGATAATCTTGGAGATCTTTTATATTCTGGATAGGCTTTAAATTTGTATGGTGACTACTTTGTTCTACTGAGAATTGAAAGAAGATGAATGCCACATTGTAATACTGTAAAAACATTCATAGAGACTTTATCTTGAAAATCTTAGTGAATGCTGCTAGGAGAGAATGATGTTGAAGATATTTCCTTAGGTTTTCAAAAAATGCCAGTGCTGAAATTCATCCTATTCTGCTATATGAATTCATCAAACTTGCTTCTTTTTTTTGGCATAAATGTTGCCAGAAACTTGTCTCTATGCTAGGTTAGCATCCAGATTGATGAGTTTACAGGATAAGATTTGTATTATTTCCCACATAATGTTTAGGACAGAAACTTGTCACCATACTAGGTTAGGCGTCTCAGATAAAATTTATAACATCTGCCCACAGCAAATGGAAAATGGTTAGCGTACTCAATCCGGATCATATAATTAGGAATGTGTAGATAAAATTTATAATGTTTTTATAATTGTAGGGAAGCAATTTAAATAGGACATAGATTAGAGTTAATGTTGACAAGATGACCAAAGCCTGCTTCTGGCTCTTAGAATGGAGGCATCTGATTCTTTAATTTGAATATATTATATCTAATATTTAGTATTGTCACAAAACATTGCATAATATTCCTTTGATTACAAACCTCCTCCTTCTTTGGTTTAAATCTAAAACATGTTTCTATCTTTTGTGTTTTGGTCTGCTAGTATTTTTGTATCTAATATTCATTTATATGGATTCGGATTTTCATGATGCCAGCTGTTGGGGATATTTTGTTGGATGTATCTTCAGTTCTGAGGGGAGAGATGACACTTAAGATTCTTTCAAATAATTTCTTTCAAGTAAGTTTTCTATATCAAATCCCATTTGGGTATAATTAATCTACAACAGATTGTCATAACAAAATTTATTTGGGGCTTGTGCCATGATTTATAATGATGTTGATCGTAATCAGTCCAGATGAAAAAATTGAATAACACTATTTGTGATTTTGTTGAAAGTGGGTTGTGCATATGATGATTGATAAGTTTTTGTGGAGTGAAGGCTGAACAGGTCATATCCTTTTGTTTGTTCCTGACATTTCTATGATTATGATTTCTCCTTGTGTGCAATTGTTGGTTATATTTCATTGAAATGCTTGAAATATTCAACGCATTATCTGCTGACATAAATCTGGATATTTCCATTAAGTCTTTCTAGATTTGGTTTCCATGGTGTTATTGCAAGTTAAATGTTTTGGAGACCAGATTTTTGAATCTTCTTTCTTGTTCCTGTACTGCATCATACTAAAGACTCTCTGATTGAGAAGGGAATGATTTCCACATATTCAAATTAAAGTGGCTGATTGAGGTTTTAAAATTTGTGCTTAAATGACAATTTTCTAGATATATAGGAGATAGAAAATGAATTTGTAACTTTCGAGATAATGTTTCATTGCTCTTTTAACTTTTACGTATAAAGAGTCAGATTTGGATGCTTGAATATCCATTGCCTTATTTTTGAAGCTAGTGCTGGTTTGAGGAGTGCGCCTGTTTTTGGAAAGCAAATATTAGAGAATTTGTAAATATTGGTATGAATTTGTAGGAGCAAATATTGGATCACAGAATATTATGTGGTAAAGGGTCAAAAATGACTTGTATTTTTGATTTCAAAATTGAAATTTGAGGCTTGATTCTTGGCAAGTGTAATTTTCTGTAATTTACTTTTAATTAATAGTTTTAGGAGAGAAATAACTTCAAAACATTGTTTTGCAGCTGTAAATGCTGTATTAAATGTGGAATATCTACGTCATTGTAACCTCTGAAGCACTTTTTGCTTGGCTTATTCTTGAGTTCCATTTGACTGTTATATATGAAGTTGTTTCATATTTGTGCAGTTTATTGGCTTCAAAGAGGTGACACTGCAAACATAGGGCTCTGTTTATTGTCTACGTGGTCAATGAGCTGATCAAGATATCCTTATTTGTAATGTCCTCATTCTTGAACCACTCATACTAAATCATTCAGATACTTTATGGACAAGGAGTGGCAGTCTTTGGACACCAATAGAAAATAGGAGTTGGTAGAGATAGTTAGAAGTAGCTACAAGTCATGTTCATCCAGCCACGCAAGAAGTAGTAAATCAGAGTATGATCACTAAGCATTGGAGTTAAAGATGCTAGAAGAGTAAATAATTTTCAATGCCTTTAAAGGGATAGAAGCAATTGACTCTTTATGTATTACAAGTGAACTAAGCTCAAGGATGAGGATTGGGAGATTAGTCCTACACTCTCCTAAGGATCCTGCATTATAGATGTAATATCCTGCTGAGATATTTTCACCAGATTTTCCCAAAAAATTCACAGAAATATAAACAAACATTTGCTGCAGCTGATTTTCAATTTATCCAACAAACTATACCGGAAATCATACAATAACAGATTGAAATATAGATTTATGAAATGAACATTGCATTTAAATCTTCAATAAAGCAATGTAATATACCAGACGGATATCTTTCCCAAATACTTCTGAAGTAAATCTCAGAAATGTAAACAAACATTTGCATGCAATATAATAGTGATTCAATAGAAATAACCAGCAAATATATTCCAATAAATTCCACAGAAAATGTTATTGTATTATACAACAGCAATACAATAACAGTGAAACTACAAAAATAACCCAATCTGAAATACATAATGCAACAACAAGATTGGATGATCTAAAACCTGTAAATACAATGGTGAACTCTGCCGTGAATCCACCCCGGAGATGAATTGGGTTTCCATCCAATCCACCAAAAAAGCTTGAAGCTTTCCGTCCTTAGGTTTCAGAACCGAAAGTTGAAGCTTCCTGGATTCTCCAAGAGAAATAAATTCATAAACTAAGCATATCCAAATGAGACTCCAATCCTTCTTTTAAAGCTATAGCTGTGACTCTTCAGTTTCCCTTCTCTGTCTTTTCATATTCCCACTTTAAGTCACTTTTAAATAAATATAACCGTTAAGTCATAAAGTGATATAATATTAAAGTAAGGAAATTTTCTGGCATTAAAACGGAGGACCAAACGAACTTGGAAGATGATGTGTGATAACTTTCCAGAAGGCTCTCGGTGAGACGCTCCAAGTCCAATACTGAAATACCAAGAAAACTAAACTCTGCTGACTTATGATAAATAGTAAGTACCCTGGAAACCTTGCGGAAACTACTCTGATTGGCCTGAAACTGGAATTACTTAGGCCAAATACCACACTGATCCCTCTAAAGCCTCGGTTAGCCCACCAGATCATGGTGAGATGGCTAACGATGCAACACGAAATAATGTGCCCGAAAAAGGAGACATTACAAATCATCCCTTCCCAAAGATTGCTTGCCCTCAAGCAATCAGTATCTGCATGCTATGACCAAAATACCTAGATCCTAAACCAACCTCAAAGAAGTTGCTCCACCAATCTGTCATGAAAAACTGAAACAAACAATATGTCTTGACTTGTGAAGCCAATCACACAGCAACAATGCATTAAACATTCTAATGCCGGGATCCCAAATCACCCCATGTGCTTGATCAGCCGAATCAATCTGCCCTGTGCTGCCATCATTTGTGAGAAAACCCTCAATCCAACTGAGAACCTCACTCCAACTGAAATCATAGGCACCTCTAAAGTCAAATGAAGGGGGAAGCCTAACCTCATACCAATCAGCTCCCTGAATCAGTACCAACCGCGACAATGTCCCTCCTGGATCCCACAAACAAAAGGGCCATCCATCTCCCCAGTTGATTGAAATATCATGTCGTTCCATGCCCATAATGAGTGAATTGTCCAATATGTCCAACTGCCATAACACTGCCCCTCTAATCTCTAGCCCAAACTGAAAATTGTACTGAAGAGGCAAACTATCAAGACTGCAGGACAAGGCTTCCTCTTGCAAGAAGGGAAGCTTACCCAACCAATGATCCGTCCCATACCTATGCAATAATTGGAAAAGAACGTCCTCTGTAGGTGGGCTGAATGGAAAACAAAGTGCATCCCATACAATGTGGCCATAATGTAATGCACTAACCAACTCCATTGGAAATCCTGAATTAGCATTAGGATTCCGTAATTGTCTCTCTATACCCGAAGTCATACAATGCACATCATTGTGTGAAAAATTCACACAATCAAGCACAATCATCAAACCAAGCTCAACAATCCCGTACTAAATAAACTCAACCCAATTGTCATCATCATGCCCAAAACTTGTGGTGATAGAGTTACCATAGTCACTGGATGAATCAGTACGGTAATGTAGTGGAGTCCCAGCTGTGTGAAGAAGGGAATGAATCAAGGGATACTCACCAACACTAGACATCTCTCCAGCAGCAAGAGATAGCGCAAGGAAAGACATATCACCCCTCATGCAATAAGACACAACTACCCATCCTGAAATGCTGATGTAGAAGCCAAACTACCCAACATCTAATCTCACCTCGTTACTCCAATCTGGTGACCAAGGCTCATCTCTAGCAACTGAACCTGGGTCCCAAATCCTGCAACCAATCTCATCCTCATCATGGGAATAGGAAATATCTTCGTCATCTAGCTCAAAAAGGGGATTATCAAATGTCAAATCAGCACCCATCTCAAACAAGGAATTGTCAACCACCTGAAAGTTATCCAACTCATAAAGAAACTCTGGATGATCCGAAGATCTTTTGGGACAGCTATCCAAGTTATAAGTCTGTTGTATGCTATCATGTTTTAGAATCACCTCCTGAAAGAATTCGGACCTTTCCTTGTCATCCTGCTCCCTGTACTGGCTAGAGGCAACAATCTGATTTCTTGCTTCCTGAAGAGCAATAAATGTGTGTTCCAATGTACCCTGAGTGACACTAAGCTCTCTTTTGAGCTTATTAACCTCATCCTCCTTTTCCCTCAATTGCTTAGCATATCTTCTAGCAACCTGTAATAGGTAGTCATGATCTGAAAGTAAACACAAATATTCTGATTTCTAATCCTCAAATGCTGTTTTGACCTCCTGTAGATCTGCAACATAGGACCCAATCCTTATACCGTCTTGTCCTTTATCCCTTTGAGCTTTCCTGTATAGATCATCAATAACCTGGTGAGTGCTATCATGGTGTACAAGAGCTACAATAATGGCATCGTCACTGACTTTCAACTGGCTCTTCAAGGCATGCTTCTCATCATTGTTATTCTGGGATGTACTACCAAAAGGGTCATCCATATCAGCATTATGCATGAGAGAGGTGCTGCTAAAGAAATCACACGATTCCTCATTACATGAATCGCTAAAGGCTTCCAACTGGTTATAACAACCTTTAACCATGAATTTGTCCAACTCAGCCACCAAGTCACCAAAGTAGAGCTCTGAACACTCTTCACCATGTCCTGAAAGAGATGTATTCAAAACTATTTTTTCATTATCACTTGGCTGCAATTTATTTTCTCCCTGATTAATACCGCAAACATGCTCCTGTGACCAGCCCTCTTGGCATATAAAACAAATCTGCCCTGCTCTCATTTTGTCCTTGCCCATTTCTGGAGATCCTGCAACCTGTATGCCTCTTGATATTTGTTCCTTTTCTGCCAATAAATTCTTGAATCTTTTAGCTTGAAGCTTAATCAATTCAGCTGAGAGCTCACATGCCCCGGTTGAGGACTTTTGTTCTCCTCTCCAGATTGCCAACACATCTGATTGCAATTGTTCACATATGTCAATATCCTCATCTAAAATCAAGGACATGATAGTCTTTATGCACGTCTTCACCTCATTTGAATGATGCTTCCTGAAATTACTTAGGAGGCACTAAAATAATTGTTGAACCATTTTATCACAACCGAGATTCAACATGTGACGGAAATTTCTAGTACTCGCCATTAATTCCAAGATTTTTACTTGCTTACCAAAGGTAGGATCTCTGTCATTTTTTAGTCCACCTAAACTGTCCACAATCAGTTGTAATACCTGTCTCCAAATGCAATTGGTATAAGGTGTAATAGGGGCTGTAATCCGAGTGATCTCATTGAGACATGAGGCGACTGCAAGCCTAACGTCTTTATGTGGGTGATTCATAAACCTGCGTTGGACCAACACAACCATTGAGGGGTGCATAGCCCAATTGAAGAGCCTGCAATGAGATTGATCTATCCTAGATAGATACAAATTTATTTCATCTAATTTGACAATTATACCTCTCATAATTTTCTGCTCCTCCAATTGCCATCCAAAACAACATAAGTCATTTCCTATCTCAATTTCCTTCCAAATATCTCTTAGTTGCTTGTAATATCCCCTTTTTGGGGTACATTATATTGTGTCGTGTCGTTAGCCTTTTTACCTTGGTCCGGAGGGCTAACCGTGGCGTGGCAGTGCTCCAGGATATAATTGGCCTAGGTGGTTTCAGTTCCAGGCCAATCGGAGCAGTTTTCGCAAGTTTCCAGGGTACTTACTATTTATAGTAAGTCACCAGGGTTTAGAATTCTCGGCTTTTCAGTAGTGGACTTGGAGTGTCACACCAAGAGCTTTCCGACGAGCTATCACACGTTGGCATCCATGCTCGTTTGGGCCTCCGTTTTAATGCCGGAAGATTCCTCACTTTATATATTATTTCACTTTATAACTCAACGGTCAATTTATTTAAAAAGTGACTTAAAGTGAAATTATAAAGAGACGAATTGGGAATATGAAGAGTCATAGTGGGGAAATTGAAGAGTCACAACTGTAGCCATAAGAGGAGGTTGAGAGTCTCATTTCAGCATGCTTCAGTTTATGGATTTTTATCACTCTTTGAGAATTCGAGAAGCTTCAGCTATCGAATCAAAAATTTGAGGACGGAAACCTTCAACATTTCTTGGTGGATTGGATGGAAACCCGATTCATCCCGGTGCAGATTCACTTCAAAGTTCGCCATTGTTTTACCAAGTTCCTTTCATCCAGTCTTACTGTTCTTTGCTGTATTTCAGATTGGATATTATAATTCTTGGTTGTTGGATTGCCGATGTATAATACAAAACCATATTTCTGAGTTATTTCATGGGAATGTATTTGCTGGTTATATAAATATATTTGCTGGTTATTGTTATTGGTCCAATGGTTATTTGCATGTTCTATTGGTTTTTGAATCTGCATGAGTTTTATTGGCAAAATTCTGTAAATGGCCGGTTAGGGTCATTTCAGTAGTACCAGAGCTGGTTTTCCTGCCAGCCTGTGAGGTTCTTTTCAGTAACGAATTGCAGAGATATTGTGTTAAGAAGGGGCTTTCTTCTACAACGTTATCACCAGGAAGATTGCTCCAGTTATAGAAATCTGGGCCGTACGTTTTGAGTTCAGCTGTTAGTGGTTTGCGAGTCATACTTGGAAAGGGAATTCGACTGCAATCCCAAGACTTCTTTGTTAGCAAAGATTTAGTCTTTGGCTTCAGCATCTATAGTATAAGAAGAGTTTGGGGATAAGAGCCGAACAGTCCCATACCACCAGCACTTCACCATTGGCCTGGAACTAAAGGGTTGGCTGAAGGAAATACGAGCACCGGTTTGCAGCAAGTGAACATCATAATCGGTGTGAAGGGGGGCAGTAAGAAACTCATCTGTCAAAAGAATTACGTAGTCACTGCCGTAGCTAGTAGTTGTACAGACTATTGCTCGGGTGTGACTAGAAGTAGATTCCAGAAGTAGTGTGGGGTGTTACGGGAAGGAAGCCTGTTATTTCAAAGGCATGAAAATGATTTAATATTTTTGCAGATTTGAAATATTGGTTGTCCGGATTAATTTAAGGTATAGCTCAGCTACGACAGCGAAATATTCGACTATATTTCGAGTTTTTCTTTATCTTGGCGTCTTTGGTGTTAATATTATCTTATGGGGCCCGTATCAAACATTTTAATTGACACCAGTATCCGTGACTGTTGGGAATATTAAAATTAGATGTTTGAGCCACTATGGGGGAGGTTTGAATATATTTGCCGTGAAGGTTTGTTGTTTGTGATAGATGTATATTGGCAGAGGACCAAAGCACGCGCCCAGACCGACTGCTCCTGGGTCGGATAACTAATGTATTGTATGGAGGGCGGGTTGCAAAGACTCAACTTATTCTCACGCTGCTTATTCTCAGTACCTATGAGCACCCAGCACGTAAGCATATCACTAACCGCTACCTCACGTTAGAGTATGATCATTGTGACTATTCCCAGCGTCCGTGGTTAGATAGGAAGTATGGAGGAATAGAGCTCTCTGCCATAAATTGGAGAGCGTTGCAGTGCTAAGCTCCAGAAATGCATCACGGTTTGTTGGAGTAATCTCGGCAGTAGCAGAACGTTTTTGGAAGAAGTTCGGTGAAAGCCACAACATTATTGATGATCGACAGTAGCATCTGTAGCAAGCCACACACGCATTAAAACTGCCTTGTCGGGATTCGTAGCAAGATGGAAATGGCACCATTATCTGGGACTACCAGTTAGAAAACTGCGTTTCTCTTCTGCAGTCAAGGTTATTGAAGGAGCAGTTCGGAATTGATTTAGACCGAATAGGAGCAGAAGGAAACCGTTTCATTAGAAAACAATTCTCTGTAGCTATCAGTAATATTTAACATCTTGTAAATTTTGGCTAAGCATTGTGCGGAAGATTGATAGGTGCCAACTGCTGAGGAAGGAAGTTACAAATTGCTTGGACATGGGTGCAAAGAAATTTGGAGCAGTTCAATCAGTAAATTACGGCAATCTGATACTGCAAATGGGAATTATTTTGTATGACCCATTTCACAAAGCCAAAAAGAATAGACAACTTTAATAGCATTATTGTCTGAACCGTTTCATTTACCTCTGCCATTGACTACCTGATTTTGTTGTGAGTTTCAAAGGAGTGATTGGTTTTAAGTCTTAATCATCTTTGTGGTGTTGCTTAATTTAAATGAGACAACCTTCTATTGTTACAAGTGGACAAACCTGACTTACAAGGGATACGAATGGAATCTCTGAGTCTTACGGGTGTCTTAGTGAACAATGTTTCAAAACCACCATTAGTTTAACAACA
This sequence comes from Chamaecyparis obtusa, assembly GCA_027943335.1. Lineage (NCBI taxonomy): Eukaryota > Viridiplantae > Streptophyta > Pinopsida > Cupressales > Cupressaceae > Chamaecyparis > Chamaecyparis obtusa. Next base: position 659,456 of record BSBK01006347.1, on the reverse strand, counting down.
TTTCAGAAGTTACCAGGATTGTATTGTGCATTCTAGAGCATATTTGAACTGTATATTCATGATGCTTTAACAAAACCAAACATAAAAGTTGCAGTGGATTCCACAAAGTTCTAATAAATTCTCCCTCTACTCGAAATGGTATCAAGGGTCTATTAAACATTACCTTCTGATAGATCAGTTCATCTGCAGCCTCAAGATAACTGGGAAATTAGTAGGGGGCATGCACATTCAAAAATTATATAGCAGCATCAAAATATACTCCTATAAACACATTCAGTCAGCAAAGGATCTAGTGAAACTTAGTGTTCAGATGTGGTAAATCATATTGCACATTTACAGCCAGTACAAATCAGAATCATTACAGTGTGGTGTCACCATTTTGTAAATTCAGAATTGATTCAGTCCTTGTGTGAATCTTGGTAAAATTTAAATAATGGAGACCTTGGAAAGCCCCATATTTTCAAAGGAGTTCAATGGCACGTTTTACAGTGTCCAGTTAAGGTATATCTGGAAAGAAATGGAAATCGGGAATGAATTATGTTGCCTTGGATGGCAATTGGAGGAGCAAAAAATTACGAGCAGTATGTTGCCCAAACTCAACGAAATAAATTCATATCTATCCAAGATAGATCAAGTTGATTGCAGGGTTTTTAATTGAGCCATGCGTCCCACAATGGTTGCCTTAGTGCAACGCAGATTTATGAGTCATCCACTTCGAGATGTTAGGCTTGTAGTTGCCTCATGTCTCTGTGAGATCACTCTGATTACAACTCCTATCATTCCTTACACCAAGCATGTTTGGAGATAGGTGTTACAGCTGATTGTAGACAATTTAGATGGTCTGAGATTTGATAGAGATTCTGCTTTTGATACGAAGGTAAAAATCTTGGAGTTAGTGGCAAGCGCCGGAGTTTTCAGTCACATGCTGAATCTTGGTTATGATGAAATGATTCAGCAATTATTTCAGTATCTCCTTGACAATTACAGGGAGCGACATCCAGATGGGGTGAAGAAATGCATAATGACTATCTTATCGTCGATTTTAGATGAGGACTATGACATATGCAAGCAATTACAATTTGACTTGATGGCAATATGGAGAGGAGGAATAAGGTACGCATCCACGGTATATGAACTCTTAGCTGAATTAATCAAGATGCAGACTGAAAGGTTCATGAGTTCATTGCCTGAAAATGAACACGTCTCATTAGGCTTACAGGTTAAAGGATCTCTGGTGATAGGCCAGGACTCAGTGATTGCAGGGAAGATTTGTTTCTTATGCCAGGAGAGCTGGTCACAGGGGCATGTTTGCACGATTGATCAAGGGAAAGATAAATTGCAGCCTAGTGATAGAGACATTACAGTTGTGACTACCCCACTTTCGGGACATAGTGGTGGGTATTCATAACTCTACTTCGGTGACTTGATGGCGGAGTTTGATAACTTTGTGGTTATAGGTTGTGGTAACCAGTTGGAGACCTTCAGTGATTCTGATAATGAGGAATCATGTGACTTTTTTAGCAGCACTTCACTTTTGCATCACATTGATATTGATGACCCATTTGGCAGCACCTCTCAGGATGACAGCGATGAGAAGTGTGTCTTAAAGAATCAGCTGAAAGTTAGTGATGATGCCATTATTGCAGCATTAGTTCGCCATGATACCACTCACCAGATCATTGATGATCTGTACAGGACAACTCAGAGAGATCAAGGGCAAGACGACGGGAGGATTGGATCCTTTACTACAAATTTACAGGGAGTCAGGACAACACTCGAGGATTGGAAATCAGAGTACTTGAGATTACTTACAGATTGTGACCACCTGTTACAAGTTGCCGGGATTTATGCTGAGTAGTTGAGGAATAAGGAGGATGAGATCGATAAGCTCAATAAAAAGCTTAGTGCTACTCAGGGCACTTTGGAGCATACTCGTATTGCTCTACAGGAGGCGAGAGATCAGATTGTGGTCTCTAGCCAGTTCAGGGAGCAAGATGACAGGGATATGTCTGAATTCTATCAGGAGGTGGTTCAGGAGCTTGACAACATACAATAGACCTATGACTTGGACAGTTGTCCAAGAAGATCTTTGGGTCATCGAGAGTTCCTTGATGAGTTAGATCACTTTCAGAAGATGGATAACTCCTTGTTTGAGATGGGTGTCGAGTGGACATTTGACAATCCCCTCTTTGAGATAGATGAGGGAGATACTTCCTATTCCTAGGATGGGGATGAGGTTACTTACAGGGTTTGGGACCCAGGTGCAGTTATCAGAGGTGAGCCTTGGTCACCAGGTTGGAGTAGTGGGATGAGCTCAGTTGACGAGTAGTGTGATTTGTGTACCCGCAGTCCAAGAGAGGTAGTTATGTCTTGTGGCATGATGAGTGATATGTCTTTTCTTACACTACCACTCGGTGATGATGTTGATCAGGTAGGACTTATTCAGTACGGGGTTATCAAGTTTGGCATGCTAGTTGGTGTGAATTTTTCACACAATGATATACATTGTATGACTCTGGATATTGAGAGACAGTCAAGGAGTCCTTATGTGATTTGGGGTTTCCAGTAGAGCTGTTCAGTGCATCGTAGAGGGAAGCCTTATCTGGCGGTTTTGACAGTTTGCCTCTTTAGCGCAGTTTCTGGGTCAGACTACAATTCAGAGGGGCTTACTTGAGGTTGGTTCTCATTTTTGGAGCCGATCGGTATGATATTAGGGATTCTCCAACATATGACCGTAGAGGCGCGGGAGATCCTAGTTGGATTGAGGTTTCTCAGTTGGGTTGAGACCTTTTTTACAGATGATAGCAGCAGAGGGTAGATTGGTTCGACAGATCCTGCAGTAATTGGGGATCCAAACATTATAGGGCTGCTGTTTGGTTATTGTATGAGTGGCTTCACAGATCGAAGTGTAATGAGTGGGTTAGTTTCACACGACAGGTTGGTGGAGCAGCTTCCCAGAGGTTGGTTTGGGATCCAGGTATTTGATCTCAACATACAGATACCGATTGCTTGAGGGCAAGCAATCTCCGAGAAGGGATGATTGTAATGTCCTCTTTTTGGGTACATTATATTGTTCCGTGTCGTTAGCCTTTTTATCTTGGTTCGAAGGGCTAACCGTGGCGTGGCAGTGCTCCAAGAAATAATTGGCCTAGGTGGTTTCAGTTCCAGGCCAATCAGAGCAGTTTTCGCAGGTTTCCAGGGTACTTACTATTTATAGTAAGTCATAGGGTTCAAAATTCTCGGCTTTTCAGTAGTGGACTTGGAGCGTCTCACCGAGAGCTTTTCGACCAGCTATCACACGTTGACATCCGAGCTCGTTTGGGCCTCCGTTTTAATGCCGGAAGATTCCTCACTTTATTTATTATTTCATTTTATAACTCAACGGTCAATTTATTTAAAAAGTGACTTAAAGTGAAATTATAAAGAGACGAATTGGGAATATGAAGAGTCACAGTGGGGAAATTGAAGAGTCACAACTGTAGCCATAAGAGGAGGTTGAGAGTCTCATTTCAGCATGCTTCAGTTTATGGATTTTTATCTCTCCTTGAGAATTCGAGAAGCTTTAGCTATCGAATCAGAAATCTGAGGACGAAAACCTTCAGCATTTCTTGGTGTATTGGACGGAAAGCCAATTCATCCCGGTGCGGATTCACTTCAGAGTTCGCCATTGTTTTACCAAGTTCCTTTCATCCAATCTTACTATTCTTTGCTGTATTTCAGATTGGATATTATAATTCTTGGTTATTGTATTGCTGATGTATAATACAAAACCATATTTCTGTGTTATTTCATGGGAATGTATTTGCTGGTTATAGAAATATATTTGCTGGTTTTTGTTATTGGTCCAACGGTTATTTGCTTGTTCTATTGGTTTTTGAATCTGCATGAGTTTTATTGGCAAAATTCATTAAATGGCCTGTTAGGGTCATTTCATTGCTCATCGTAAAACGTGTCATTGAATCCCTTTGAGAATACTGGGCTTTCCAAAGTCTCCATTATTCAATTTTCTCCAAGTTTCAAGCAAGGGACTGAATCAACTCCTGTAATTGAGAAATGTTGTCACTGCAATAATATTTCTGATTTGCCAACACTCTTTTAGCGCTGTAAAATCCTAAGTCTGTTCCAACTGTGAAACTTTGGTTTATCCTGGTTGTAGGTGTCCCAAAAGCTTAGTGATGATATCTTTGTTGTTTATACTAAATGCATGTCCCTTCTTGTTCACTATGTAGTGGTTTCGTATTTAAGTTTCTCATAGGAAAATCATTGCAAGACTGTACTTTAACTGGGAATACCAAATATATGTCTTTCTAAACAGACCACTGCATTTCTAGTCTTCACTTAAATGAAATGTTGTCTAGTTTAAATCCGTTTTCTCTAATCCTTATTACCATTCGAACTTACTTCAAACTTCCCATAAATCCCTTGTTGACTGGTCTAGTGTGACCACTGCTGTTGCAACAATTGAAATACAACAGCTACTCTGATTGTTATATTTAATTGTCGATGGTTTCAAATCTAGTCGCCAGGGGATTTACTGTTTCCTCTTAGTCAATACAACTCCACTGCGCAGTCAATCTATGAAGCTTGCAAGCTCCATATCTATACTCACCCAAGCCGTATGCTAGTTAATGCAATCTCTGCCAACTATGGTGGCCGCCTACTACAGCATAAGTTTTGACGACTTCCACTTGATATTGCAACAAGTGGCTGTCTCCAGCACTGGGAGTTAAACCGTCTACGGATGCGAACTGGGCGTGTAACCAAGTCGCGTGTCCCAACACAACCTGACACCGCTTCCCTGCTAACTCACGACAATGCTACCCGAAGACTCCAGTCACCTGTGCTGCAGAGTCCCTGTTATATGCACTGGTATACACTGGCTTTCGCACCGTATACACTAGTCACCACCAGTATTAACACTGGTCCCATCAAGCAATCTGGGCGTGCGTAAGAGTCCTAGCACTGGTGGTGAGTCCCAGCCCGACTTGCTAGGACCCGCATATCCACTCAGCACCAACCCAGTCACCGTGAATGACATACGTTTGTATTTTCACCCACAAGGTGCATGCTATTGTAAATACCAGTGGATGCCTTCCCACCCGCGTGCACAGTATGCTGGTGACTGCACCCAACGCATGATCAAGCATCGAATGTAAGACGGTTGCTGATGTCTTGTTTGCCTAATGTGACAAGAACCGTCACTCTACCACTGCGACCAGATTACAATCCGAATTCTGCGCGAAAGCCTCCCGAGTGTTGTTGCAGGGATATTTTAATGGAGTGTTTGCTGGAACCTTAGTAAAATACTACCACTATACGCTGCTTATCCAAGACTTGATACTCGATACTACTCATCCTGCGTGTGGTGAGTGAGTCTCGTGCGCGATGAGATACCAAAACACAGGAGTCTCCTCAAGCTTCCAATGTTACCACACAGTGTTTAACGTGAGCCATGCGAAATGTCAGTTGAATCCAATCGTGACTCCTGGCTTGGCACGAGCTTATACTATATGCAAATTGGTATTCAATTTTTGAGCCAGAGCGATGAGTGCGAGGAAGCTTGGCTATCCTCTGTAATAGTATATGTGATTTTCTTCTCTGCAAGAATGCAGAAGTGAAAAGATTCTTCTTACCAGTGTAGAAAGAAAACCCATATAAAATCCGGCTTAATCCATTTAATCTTTATTTTTTTGCAATATCTGCCACTGTAAATAAATCTCTGCGAATTTGTTTCTGAAAGAAAACCTCATAGGCTGGCAAGATTTTTAGCTCTAATACCACTGTAATATCCTGGACGGATATCTTTCCCGAATACTTCTCAAATAAATCTCAGAAATGTAAACAAACATTTGCATGCAATATAATAGTGATTCAACAGAAATAACCAGCAAATATATTCCAATAAACTCCATAGAAAATGTTATTGTATTATACAACAGCAATACAATAACAATGAAACTACAAAAATAACCCAATCTGAAATACATAATGCAACAACAAGATTGGATGATCAAGAACCTGTAAATACATTGGTGAACTCTGTTGTGTATCCACCTCGGAGATGAACTAGGTTTCCGTCCAATACACCGAGAAAGCCTGAAGGTTTCCGTCTTCAGATTTCAGAACTGAAAGCTGAAGCTTCCTGGATTCTCCAAGAGAAATAAATTCATAAACTAAGCATATCCAAATGAGACTCCAATCCTTCTTTTAAAGTTGCACCTGTGACTCTTCAGTTTCCCTTCTTTGTCTTTTCATATTCCCACTTTAAGTCACTTTTAAATAAATATAATTGTTAAGTCATAAAGTGATATAATAATAAAGTAAGGAAATCTTCTGGCATTAAAATGGAGGACCAAACGAACTTGGAAAATGACGTGTGATAGCTTGCCGGAAAGCTCTCGATGAGACGCTCCAAGTCCAATATTGAAATGCCAAGAAAACTGAACTCTGCCGACTTACTTTAAATAGTAAGTACCTTGGAAACCCTGCGAAAACTGCTCTGATTGGCCTGAAACTGGAATTACCTAGGCCAAATACTACATTGATCCCTCTAAAGCCTCGGTTAGCCCACCAGATCATGGTGAGATGGCTAATGATGCAACACGAAATAATGTGCCCGAAAAAGGGGACATTACAGGCAATAACATAATATCCAATCACAGCCATAGAACTTACAGTCAGATTGGATAATCAGAGATATGAATCTGAAGCACATGTGAGACACCTGAGTGATATCTCCAACAATAGACAATGTGTTTCCGTCCACTGCCTCAAATTTTAAGAGTTTTCGTCATCAAACTTGCTGAAAGAATCCCAAGGCTTTCCGTCCTTAGGAAATTGGAACTGAACAAGAAGCTCTCAAAGCTCTGCCAAAAGAAATGAATATAACCCAAACATGTTGAAGAATGAGCCCTTCACTTAATTTTATAACTTCTCCTTTGAGGCTTCTCAACTGACCAACGAATGTGGGATAAATCACGTTTTTCCGTTAAAAATATCATTTCCCTGTTAAGTGAATAAAGTGTTCTTTTAATAATAAAGTGACATAATAGTATGTACTTCAATTTAATAGTCACTTTATTAATAAATATCTTAATCTTCAGTTATTAAAATTACTGATCAATCGGACATGGATAATCATGTGTGATAGCTCGTTGGAAAGGTCTTGACGAGACGCTCCCATTCCAACTCTGAAATACCAACATCACTGAGCCCACTACTGACTTACTAATAATAGCAACTATCTTGAAACCCTACTAATGTTCTCCAATTGACTTGAAATTGGAATTGCCTAGGGAAATCTCTCTCTGATCCCTATAAAGTCCTTGTTAGCCCATGAGACCAAGGGAAAATGGGTTAATGACACATCATGAATTGATGGGCAAGAAGGGGGACATTATAGTCCTCCCTTCCCAGAGACTGCTTGTCCTCAAGCAATTCGCACCTACTTGCTGAAACAAAATGCCTGGATCCGATATCTACCTCAAGAATGATGCTCTCCCAATTCGCTGTGCTACACTAGTATAAACATTACCAAGCCTGGAGTTGTGAAGCAATTCATCATGAACCAATGCACCACTCAATTGAATGCGAGGATACCAAATCACCCGACGTGCATAATCAGTTGAGTCAACCTGCCATGTGTTGCTATCATGTATGAGAACATCCTCAATCCAATTGAGAACCTCACTTCAATTGAAATCACGTACACCTCTAATGTCGAATGATGGTGGGAGCTCAACATTTTTCCAACCAGCTCCCTGAAACATAACTATCCATTAGAATGTTCCTCCTGGGTCCTACAAACAAAAGGGCCATCCACCTTTCAAAACATTTGGAATATCCTGTCGCTCCATACTAATTATGGGTGGAATGTCCAAAATGTTCAACCGCCACAACACTGCTTCTCTAACATGTATCCCAAATCGGTGACTGTACTAGAGAAGCAAACTGATAACTTTGCAGGACATGGCTTCCTCTTTCAGGAAGGGAAGCATACCAAACCAATCACCCATCCCACACCTACGCCGGTCAGAATATTAAGTCCTCAGTAGGTGGACTGAACGGAAAACAAAATGCATCCCACACAATGTAACCATAATTCGATGCACTAACTGACTCCTTTGGGAATCCCGAATCAGCACTAGGATTCCATAACTGTCTCTCTGCACTAGGAGTTACACATTGCAAATCATTGTGTGAAAAATTCACACCAACAAGCACAATCAACATACCAAGCTCATTAGCCACATACTGAATATACTCTACCCAAGTGTTATGATAATGCTCAACTTCTATGATGGTAGAGTTACCAAAATGCACTGGATAAATCGTCACGACAATGTGGTTGAGTCTCAGCTGCGTGAAGAGGAGAACGAATCAAGGAATACTCCTCAATACTATCTTCTTTTCTTATGTATTCCTTGGCAATACTAATAGCCAAGTCTCTATCCAAGGTCGCTCCAAGATCAAGAGTTGGGACTCCTGATCAACTTCAATAGGTGTTCCATCATCCAACTCAAAGAGTGGATTTTCAAATGTCCAATCAACACTCATCTCAAAGGGTGAGTTATCAATCAGCTTGAGATCTACATTTTCACTATGCTTCATCCAATCAAGTTCATGCTCGATCAAAGGATTACCATCATAACAGTAAATGTCCTCATGCCTTCCCTTAGCTGCTACTACAAAAATAGCTGATCCAAAAGATGCTTTATCAACCCTATAGTCATCAACCAACGGACATGATGCCATAATGCATGGAGACTCTTTCAAATTCCCGAGTAGCTGATTCATGATTGTTTCTTCTTCAACTTTGTGGTCCTTATGAATACCAATAGCTTCATCCCTTCTAGCCTTCCCAGATGACTGAATTTTGTCTTTCTTTTCAGGATCATTTATAGGCTGAAACAAATCGTATTTCCTTTCTTCCGCATAATCCTCCACCCTAGATGCATCCACCATATTATTTTGCTCAAATAGAAAACCATCAAAGGAACTCATACCTTCATGTGGCTGATAAATCACTGTTGTCTTTGAAGATTTCATGACAGCATACTCGTAATCCTTCTTGTTATCGTTGAGACTTGTGTATTTCACACCCATGGATGCATGAAATGATACACCTTCGTCCATACTATCCTTATGCTCACTAACAGATACTTCAAGTGCTCCACCTTTCTCTATCTTGTCCACTGTTAAGAATGGCTTCAATTTCTGCTCACATTGTTTGATAACATTGGTAGCCAAATTGCAAGCATTAGAAGAAGCAACATGTGCTTGTTTCACACCAGCCAATAGGGTAGATAAGAAGAGTTGAGAATTATCATCACTCTCCCCAATAATCAAAGACATAATGGACTGCATAGAAGATAAAACATTTCGCTTTTGATTGTTTTTAATAGCAATCAAAAACTGATGGAACATATCAAAAGTTAAGTCTTCTCAACCAAGATCCAACATAATCACACAAGCTTTGATTTTTGCAATTGATTCCAAAATTTTGACTTTCTTACCAAAGGTTCGATTATCGATATCACCCAATCCTTGAAAACCTTCTACGATCGAATGAAATATCTCCTTCATAACTTCTTTGCTATAAGGATCATGTGGTGCTGTTATCCTCATAACATTAACAATACATAGAGTAATCACAAGTCTCACATCTCCATCGGAATGTCTCAACAACACTGGCTTAACCAAATGAATCACAACAAGCATCACGGTCACTTGTTTTCCCCTAGAACCTAGTTTCTCCATTGTGGATAAGCAAGTCTATTTTGCTTCCAAATTGCAAAGTAGTCCATACTTTGAATGAGGCAAACATGCAAGTTTCCTTTCTATATGGTAGATCTTTTCTTCAAGAATTTGTTCCTTGTCCTTGGCAATAAAGTTAGGTAGCTGCCTAGACATGTTTGTGATAAATTTGTTCCTTGTCTCACAATATGCATTATGTTCTGTGAGAGGCTTCCCCTGTTTGTACCAAATTCTTTCATTCATCTATCCAGCTATGGAGGAATTATGTCAAATAGTTTGCATGAATTTCCAGGGACTAGAACTGATTTGTGTTTACTAATTCAAAACATAGCATATTGTAGGCGTGCAATAGATAATAAATAATAAAGTTAGATGGTCGGGTTTGGTTAAAGTATGTTTAATCAATTTCTGTTAGTGTTAGTAGTATTTAGTTGGAAAATGGTTGGTCTCAAACCAACCTTTGGTTCTCTATAAAAGAGCCAAGCATCGTATTGTAAGGGGCATCTTCTGGAGAAATATAAATGACAGTGCGAAGAATTAATTAGAACTATCTCTTTTTTGCTGAGTAGCATGTGAGTACTAGTTATATGGTGTGTTCCATTTATGTTCCATCCGTGTTTCAGTTTTGTACCATTGTGACCAAGTGGGACATATTGGGAACTAACATTTTGGCGCCGTTGCCTAAAATGAACCTGGAGGTCTGATTAGTAAGGGGTTAGTACCTTGGTTGGTACGTGACTGGTACAGTACGTGACATAGCTTCGGGCTGGTACATGACTGGTATAGTACGAGATTGGTAAGATGACTAATAGTTTGGCATAGTACAGAACTGGTACTAGTACGTTTGGCATCTCTATTAGTACGTGACTTAGTACGTGACTGGTGCAAGACTGGTACGGTGACTAGTGACTAGTACGCACAGCAAGATGGAAGCATAATGGGCCGCGGATTCATAGAGCAAACCCTAGTGACTGACAGCGACCCAGAGGACAACAAAATAATGAGGGAAGACCAAGTTACACAAGATTTAATTCAGTCTTGGGAAGTGGCGGTAGATAAATACGTGGAGCGAGAGGCAAAACAAAGGGGTGCCATCTCGCCTACTATAGTGCGGGCCGAACTTAGTGTCAACTCTGCAGTGTACGACCTTTTGGGAAGCATCCCAAGACTGTTGGCACGCGAATTGGTGAAACTTGAAGAAGAGCGAGAAAGTGTTAGGAGGGAGCAACGACGATAGCAAGTTCTGCAACAATACGAAGAAAGGAATCAGAGAGAGGAAGAACCCCGGGATACATCAAGAGGCCGTACTCCTCACAACGCAAATAATTAATGCCAAACCTCCCTAATAAAGATAGGAGAAGGCAGACACGAGAGGAAGAAGAGGCTGACCTAGAGAAGTCAGTAAGAAGGTCACTACGTATACAGGAGTGGTTGGAAAGACGGTTGCGACTACAATAGGCAGCAAGCGGTTCATAGGGATTCGTCACACCACAAAGATTGGACTACCCACATGAGGACTCTACACAAAGGTGGAACATAATATATAGAAGTCCTTGGGACGAGGAGATTGAATCTCCAAGTGACATCGCGGAGCAAAACCCATTGCCAATCAAATACTTTAACTCTTCTAGCGATGAGGAGGAGAAGGTTGACGGGGAAGTTGGTGATTTGTTACACAACTTCAGGGGCCTAACTATCTCGGAGGGAGACATTGGCGTGGCCAAAGGAGCAAAGGACAACCAGGGACACACAGTCGGCAAACCACCCATACCGTCCGGTGGGAGCATTAAGAAAATGGCACACAATCCAGATAAACAAGAACTCCCAAGATTCTTTGGAGACGGAGCAGACGATCCTAGCAGGCACTGTAGAACTTGTGTCACAATATGGGAAGCCAATGGCATAACGGATGAAGATGTCTGGTTAAAGGCATTCCTAGCCACCCTGCGAGGGATTGCTATCGACTGGTACACAGATTTACCATCGAGTGCAAGAACTACATGGAAAGATATGAAGAAAGCATTTGAAGAAGGATTCCGACTCCTTCGGGACGATGATGAGGTGATGGCTGAAATTTACAACACAAAATAAGGAAAGCATGAGAATGTAAGGGCGTTCTACCGTCGACTGAAGGAATTAATGGGCAAAATGGACAAGGAACCAGCCGATGGGCTAAAGAAAAGATGGTTTATTGAGGGCCTCAATTCATTTCTTCGGAAACAGGTGAAAGTAGTCCCACCATTGACCCTAAATGAAGCCTACAATAGGGCTATGAACATCAAAAGTGAAACAAAACATCCAAAGGGAAGAGGCGCATCAGTGATGATGAGAGCAGCGAAGAGGCCCGAACAATACAAGCATTGAGAAAGGAAATGAAGATGGGGAAGGAAGAAGCAAGAGAAGGGAAAGCAATATGGTGTACCGAATGCAAATTGGAAGGACACAATAAGAACAACTGCCCCAAGAAGTCATTCTGCGATATATGGCAAGTATTAGGGCACTCCATCAACGAATGCCCGTACAACCTTAAAGCAAGAAGTGCCCAGGTACTCTATACTCAAGAGCAGGCAACACCACCGACTACACCGTCCAAAAACATAAACATGGAGGCTTCACCAGGAGGGTATAGGGATAACCGTCGAGGAAGCAACAATAACAGCAACAATAATACCCCTCGTAGCCGCATTCGATATGATGCCAAAGGAAGGCCCATGATACAGTGTAGGAGATGCAACGAGTGGGGACATTTCGCACGCAATTGCCAAAGTGGAGGCGGACAGGGAGGCCTTCTTTGCAAATGGTGCGGGCTAGGCAACCATGAGGATACCAATTGCCGGAGACAAAAGTCTGTCAACATGTTGGATGTGGCACAACCACAACCTGTAATGGCCATCACCAGATCTCATGCAAGGAAGCTAACGTACCCAGAACCAGGTACGGAAAAAGAGAGGTTAAAAGAAGCACAAGGGGCGGTGGAACACGCAATGAGAGAGGAACAAAAGAAAAATAAGACTATCAGAATGGAACGTTCGGTATCCGAAGCAAACATCATGGAACAAATGCTACAAGCCACAGTTCCAGTACGGGTGGCCGATCTATTGCAAACTATGCTGCAGCTTAGAGTAGCTATCACACAAATGGACAACGACATGGGAAAGAGAGCAAGGCCTGGAGAAGAGAAAGACAAGGAGGTTAGAGAAGAAATGAAGGAGCCCACGGAACCAATGTTGCTATCAGTAGGAGTCGGGAGAATGCCAACCGTGATTGAAATGGAAATCCTAGGGTACAAACTTACCAACACAATCATAGACAGAGGGTTAGCGGTAAATGTCTTGCTAGAAGAAACTTGGAAGACATTGGGAAAGCCCACTCTCTGGCCACCAAAGTTCCACTTGGTAGGAGCAGACCAACATGGAATAAAACCTTTGGGGACCTTGCTGGGACAAAAAGTAGTCATTGGGACGCAACAATTTCTTTTGGACTTCATGGTGATACCATTGGAGAAAAAGGGGTATGATGCATTACTGGGAAGAGGGTGGCTCATACTGGCAAAAGCGGATCACAATTGGAAGAGAAATACTATCTCCATCGAAAAGGAAGGAAAAAAATATATCATTGACCTGAAAAATCAGGCTGTAAGCCACGAAGCAGCATCTGATTCAGAATTCGACAAGGGAGAGAATAATAGAGATGCCGAGATGGAACCGGATGAGGAAGGGGTTCTGCGACTTGGAGACTGTTCAGAGGACGAGACCAACTCTCTAAACGGGTTGTTCCATTGGCAGATGGAAGATTATGAGATCTTCCGACCTGAGTGTAATGTGTTGGAAATCCTGGAAATAGAGGAAAATGAAACTTATCCACAAGAAAACAGGGAGTACAATGAAGGCATGGCAAACATGGACAGAATACCAGCACATCAATTTGGTGAGCAAGTTATAAAGTACGAGGAACCAAATCTGAAGGAGATAAACTTGGGAAAGGAGGAAGATCCAAAAATGATCCTAGTAGGAGATGACTGGGACCTTGTATTGAAAGCAGTTGCATTCAAAATATTCTTGGAGTATAAGGATGTATTCGCATGGACTTATAAAGATTTAAAAGGGATACCACCAGAATTATGCGTACACCGCATACCATTAGTACCAGGGGCAAGACCTATTAGGAAACGCCCATATAGAATGAACAAAAATTACGCGGAAAAAGTAGAGGAAGAAATTGAAAAGATGCTCGAGGCAAGAATTATATTTCGCGTCCAAACCAGTGAGTGGGTATCACCCATAGTTATATCCCTAAAGAAGGAAGCAAATCAGATACGCATATGCGTAGATTTCAGATGCCTAAACGCTGTAACTATCAAGGATCCCTTCCTAATAGCCTTTACGAACAACATTTTGGAAGAAGTGGCCGGGCATGAAATATACTCGTTCATGGACGGGTTTTTAGGGTACAACCAAATAAGCATAGCTGAAGAAGACAAATTGAAAACCACATTTGTAGTAGAGGACGGAGTATATGCGTACAACCAGATGCCTTTTGGACTATGCAATGCACCGGCTACTTTCCAAAGGATTATACTACACATCTTCGACAGAATGTCCACTGGAAACTTTAAAGCATTTCTGGATGATTGGTCCGTGTATAGTGGGAAGGAGAATCATCTGAAAATACTAACGGAGTGCATGGAACGATGTTGTAAAGCAAGGCTGGCTCTCAATCCAAAGAAGTGTAGATTCCTGGTACCACAAGGAAGATTACTCGGACATATAGTCTGCAAGGAGGGACCGAAAACTGATCCTGATAAAGTGAGGGTAATTGTAGAGATGGAGACACCAAAAGATGTTACAGGAGTCAAGTCCTTCTTGGGGCATGTGGGGTACTATAGGCAATTCATAAAAGGCTTCACAGAAGTCTCACTACCACTGGAAAAACTCACTAGGAAAGGGGAACCATTCGGATGGTTGGAGGAGCAAGAGGAGGCCCTCAAAGAACTCAAGTCGAGATTGGTAAGTGCACCCATCTTGGTTTATCTAGATTGGAAGAAAGAATTTCATGTACATGTAGATGCTTCAAATTTTGCAATAGGTGCAACCTTGGCACAACCAGGCTCCAGTGGGCTGGATCACCCCGTATATTTTGCAAGCAGGTTGTTGTCAAAAGCGGAGAAAAACTATAGTACTACAGACAGGGAGGCACTTGGGATGGTATATGCTGTTCAAAAATTTTGCCACTATTTACTAGCTACACCATTTACATTCTTTGTGGATCACCAAGCACTGATGTACTTAGTCAATAAGCCAGTAATCCAGGGGAGAATAAGCCGATGGATGATATTACTTCAGGAGTTCACTTTCAAGATTGTAGTGAGACCGGGAAAAAGTCATATGGTAGCTGATCTCCTCTCACGGATTATGTCAGGAGAAAAGGCACAAGGAGGGGTAGAAGACGATTTTCCGGATGCACACCTATTCCAAATAGCCATCTTGCCATCCTGGTATGAGAAGATTGGGCAATATCTCTCTACAGGGTCATTTCCTCAGAATATGATTCCAATTGAAAGAAGGAAAATAGCACTAAAAAGCACCACGTTTCAATTGATCAGTGGACTCTTGTACAAAAGGGGGCTGGACGGGATACTGAGAAGGTGCGTAATGGAGGAAATACCAGGAGTCCTTAGAGAATCCCATGAAGGATTGGCAGGAGGGCACATCGGACCAGATGCCACGGCACGGAAAGTACTTCTCGCAGGATTATGGTGGCCTACACTCCATGCTGATACAAAGGAATGGGTGTTAAGCTGTGGCACATGTCAGAGGACCGGGAAACCGTTGAAACGAGACTTCATGCCTCTCTTTCCATCACAACCACAAGAACTCTTTGAGAGGTGGGGATTGGATTTTGTAGGACCACTCCTGACAAGTACGCGAAGGTGCCGGTACATAGTGGTGGCTACAGAGTACCTCACCAAATGGGCCGAAGCAAGAGCCCTACCAGATAACATTGCACTCAGCACAGCAAGATTCTTGTATGATCAGATAGTAACACGGTTTGGGATACCCATACAGATCACCAGTGACAGAGGAGTTCATTTCGTGAATCAGGTAATATGGAACATGACTACTGAATTCAGAATTTTTCATACCTTATCAAGTCCCTATTATCCTCGAGCAAATGGCCAAGCAGAGTCCACAAACAAAGTTCTAGTGTCGATTCTATACAAAACTTGCAGAGTTGAACAAGGTGATTGGGAAGAAAGGTTGCCTGCTGTACTATGGGCTTACCGCATGGCCTACAAAGCTACCACGGGACATACTCCATTCCAACTGATGTACGGGCAAGAAGCAGTGATGCGTGCGGAATACAGTATACCCAGCCTCAGAATAGCAGTTCAGAATAGATTAGGAGAGGAAGACAGTATGAAGGAAAGATTGGTGGCACTACAAAAACTAGATGAGCGGCGCATGATGGCACAATGGGCCACGAAAATTGCACAAAAGCGGATGAAGTTTTTTCCCGACAGACATTTGCGGAAAATGGAGTTCAAACCAGGACAGTTAGTGCTCAAATACAACGGGCGTAACGAACTTCGGCCAGGGAAGTTTCGAGTCTGTTGGATAGGTCCCTATAAAGTGCGGGAGGTAGGAGCCAATGGGGCACTAAAATTATCAACCTTGGATGATAATCCCATCAAGGATCCAGTAAACGGATCAAAACTAAAGGCGTATAGGGAGAAAGAACTAGTTGCAATCAATATGTTGGGGTATGTAGTGGAAGGTGAATGGACAATGGGTAGAAGCCAGGAGGTGGAAGAAGACCCTGTCGTAACTGAAGAACCATACCGCAAAGACCTCGAATGGGCCAAGCCCCTGGGGGATCTGGAAGAACGATTGGCTCCGAAATTAGTGCAAGGAATTGCGGTGCCAAGGATACATAAACATCTAACGAATGCTTTATTCGGGACCCTTTCCTTGTGGGTTCGAATAAATGGCTACTGGAAATGGAAGGCACCCTACGAAGGACTAAGAGAAGGTTACATAGCCTATGATATCGATGAAGACACAGAAGCGGCACAACAACAAAAGAGGGTCACTCGGGAAAAAGAAGAAAGGGATTGGGACGGGGATGAAACCGCCTGTGGGCCTTGTTTGAAAATGATCCTGAAAACAAAAGACATACTCATCGTAGATGACAAAGAGAACTTGTGGAAAGTAATTCCCAACCCAGCCGGAATCCCTGTGGTCCACATGGATGAAGGAAAAGTGACTTGGCATCAGAAGTATGGAGATAGATATATTGATGGGAGCTATAAAGGAATAAAACCGGCACCATTGGTGGATAAGATATTCGATTTAAAGTACCTGGGAACTTGTTGTGAGAATGAATGTTATAAGATTTCGCGAGGGAGATGTATATGGGAATACGCGTCGGAAATCAAAATTGATGATAAAAGGAGAAAGGATTTAAAAAGGAAAGAAAAGCCAGGTATGTTTAATAAAAGAATTTTTTCTAGTGAAAGTGATAGGAAAAAAAGGAAAATTGATTATAGAGAAGAAAACATGATAGAAAAGGAGACAAAAATTAAAAAGAAAAAAAGAAAAAGTCATATACTTAAAAAAAATGTTCACATAAAAGAAAAACAAGGAGTATTAAACAATGATTATCCAAGAAGAAAAGAGGGAGGTGGATGCACACGAGAAGGAGCGCACATGCGTACGAGGAAGAGCGTACGCAGGAGGAAGGGCAGAGGAAGTAGCGTACGTGGAGGAGAAGGGAGGTAGTACGCGCGTAGGAGGGAGGAGACTGTACGCACGGCAAGGAAGACCGTACACACAGCAGGGAGTAAGGAGGTTGCACGCGTGGAAAGGAGGAAGGGTGTACGCACCTCAACAGGTGTACGCACAAGGAGGAACAACAACGAGCTCTTCCAGCAGAAGAATACGCGTACGCATCAGCATACGTGTACGCATCAGGTGGAAGAAGGTAGACAAATATACGCATGTACAGAACAGGATTGGAGTGGGATATATTAGCATGGTGAAGGGCAGCTTCGGCAACCCTAGGAAGGGTAATTTTGATATCCAGTATAAAAATCAAACTCCACCCAGTCAAAAGGCACCTACAGCAATGGCGGATGCGGGTACTTGAGTCACAGTGGAAGAGATGGGGTTCGAAGGAGTCACAGGAGCCGAATGCAGAGTGTGGTGGGAGACTCACGCAGATGACCATCCATTGAAGGATGCTCTAAAATGGGCTCAGGTGGACAAGATCATATTTATGCCAATTTTTGAATTAAAAGAATTTGAGCACATCTTGTGAGCACTAGTGCAGGGGTATCAAGTAGATAAACACAAATCTATGGTGGACTATCTAGGGCACAAAGTGGTAGTTTCATATGAGGCCAAAGAATTCACCAAGGTGTTTGAAATTCCCAGCCGTGGGGACTCTGCTAAAAAACCTTCCGCCAAGTTGGCCGAAGTGGAAAGGAAAAAACTCCTTGAGGAAGTTTGTGGGGATACGCTCACAAAAGAGCAGTGGCAAGACATTGAAAGAAACAACAGCATAAGGGGATTGAAGAAAGTATACATATCTTCCCCAGAATGGAGATGCGTGATGGATATAATAAAAAGTAAGCTTACAACAGCCAGCTGAGGTTCGGATATAGCAGTTTGGATGCTACGCTTAATGAAGGGACTGAGGAATGGGAAGGTTTACAGTTGGGGTAGGCTCCTTTCAGATAGAGTGCGAGAGTTCATGATGCTGAAGCACAAAACTATGTACATACCACACCATGTGATTTCTCTGTTTCTTGAGGTAGTAAGGAGGCAAGTGCCACTGGACAAAAGGGGTGGACTGGTAGCAGCAAGTAGGGTGGAACCCTACAAACCAGCCATGTATTACTAGATGCATATGGACACATGCACAGGGGAACCATCTAGGAAGAAAGCAAGGCAAGAGGAGATTTCAGCAGATGAGGATGACCAAGAAGGAAGCCATGATGAGGAGGAAGGAGAAGGAAGTGGAGGAGAGAAGGGAACCACATCGTCATCCGATGAGGATGAAGGAGAATTTAGAGGCACACATACAGCTCTACAGGAGATAGAAAGAGTGGAGCACAATGAGGCACCAATTTCCCCAGCACCCATAACCGGTTGGGGAACTAAGAAAAGGATAACTTTCAATCCTCCCCAGATCTCTCCTACAACATAGTGGGCACCAAGTACTTCCCAAGGACAGCCTGTGCAGAAAAAAATCATCAGCCTAACTGGCTAAAAAGAAGGAGCCCCTATTACAAACAATCCTCAGGATCCAGGAGTAGCAGACAAGGAAACTCAACCAGAAAGTGAGCGGATGCAGCCACATGAAGTGATAAACACAGAAGTAGGTACAGAAAAATAGAAGACTATGGAAGTAGAGGATGAGACAGACAGCCTGTTGGCGAAGTACCAGATGGAGGCTGCTTTCCCTACCACATCACCATTGGCAGAGGACGAATCCAAACCCCATTCACCAGTACGGACCATGGAGGAAACTGTAGAGGAAGGGGAGAAGCTGGGGAATGAGATAGAGGAAGAGGAGGACTCCTTCCAAAATTCAGCAACAAAGTTCATGGCTAGACTAGATGACATAAAGGAAGCCACGCAACAGATGTTGGATAGGTCGGCAAATGCAAATATGGGGATGGTCACTAAAGCAGTGAAGGCTTTGATGGCATTCATGATGGAAGGATGTGAGACAGAATTTTCTCAACGTCTGGTGGACCAAGGATGGCCCGAGGAAGAATCGGTGGAAATGTTAGAGGACTGGGGAGCTTCTCACACTGTGGGTCAATATACTGATAGAAGGGAGCACAAGGCACAAGGAAAGATTTGGGATTACCTCATAGATATGGAGCATGCTTTCCGCACGACATTCCAACACCTTCAGAAAATGGTGTGGACTACTAAAAGGGTTGATGAGGAAAATACAACAGCACTTGAGCGGGAGAAAGAGCTGAGGGTGGAAGTGGAAGCTTTGAAGAAGGAACTGGCACAGGAGAAGGTGGCTCGAGAGGAGGAAAGAACCATCAGGACCACAAAGGAACGACTACTTGTCACCACTGAAAAAGACAAGATGGACGCCCTGCAACTTCTCAAAGCAACCAGGGAGAAGCAATTAGCGGCAGAAAAGGAATTGAAAACCCTGCGCAGCTCAGACTCCACCACAGGGACGCCTTCTAACTCTCATCTTTCTCAGTAGAAATACTAGTTGGTGTATTTTCCCATTTTGTAATGTCGTCTGGAAGACGACAAGTTTTGGGGGGGGATGATGTAGGCGTGCAATAGATAATAAATAATAAAGTTAGATGGTCGGGTTTGGTTAAAGTATGTTTAATCAATTTCTGTTAGTGTTAGTAGTATTTAGTTGGAAAATGGTTGGTCTCGAACCAACCTTTGGCTCTCTATAAAAGAGCCAAGCATCGTATTGTAAGGGGCATCTTCTGGAGAAATATAAATGACAGTGCGAAGAATTAATTAGAACTATGTCTGTTTTGCTGAGTAGCATGTGAGTACTGGTTATATGGTGTGTTCCATCCATGTTTCAGTTTTGTACCATTGTGACCAAGTGGGACATATTGGTAACTAACACATATGCCTTAATGACTATCTGAGATATACAGAATTGAATTCCAACCTGCAACTGAACCAAAAATACCATCCAAATTTTTGAAACATCCTGCTATTTACCACTTATCAGCCATGTATAGAAAGGATAGAGTGCTCAGAATTGTTTCAGTGAGTACAGAATGAAGAAATTCCAGCTGTTCAGATATTCCCTCGAACTATAAAGATAAAATTTACAGTTTCCTTTGTCAAGTATTTTGCCAAGCAGTTATCGGACATTCACAATTAATTCACCAGAATGTGTCCAGCTTCAGAGATGCAGCCAAATTCTATAATTTGTAATGACTCAGGCTTTTAAGAGTTTCCAGTATTCACTATGAATATAATTCACACCTTACAACACACAGTCCCGTAGCAAAGAATTGAAAAACAGTCTCATCACCTTCAATGCACGGCGGACTGTCACCAAAATACCGTGAAAAACCTTCAGAATCTGCACTGCATGGACCAACTCAACAAGAATGCACAGAATCTTGGAAAGCTCTATCTGCAAATAAGAACGAAACACTTATCTCAGCTCCTTCCAAACCTGCTTGCGTCTTGTCTGAATATTGACTGTCAGATACTCAGCAGTCTTAAACAATATCGTTACCCAAATTGGATAGTCCAAGAAAGGTCTTCACAAAGACAATTGTGTTTTTATGTGCTGTATGAACTTTTTCTGGTTCTACCCAGATGCTGCTCTAATCAGACTGACTTTTTGTTAAACAGCTTACATGCAACTCTTTGTTACTCCCATTTTTACCAAGAACTTACACCCTTTCAACATATGCATTTGTCAAATATTTTGTGGTCTTGTGACCGAGAGGTTGTTTCAAGGATTTCCAACCAACGTAAATCATAAAACCTTTACAACATTTGCATCATATGGAAAACAGTAACATTAACAGAAAGTACCATAAATCACTAATCATTAAGGAAATACAGAAGAGTTTATTCCCCCTAACCTCTGAAGCACTAGCAGGGATATATTTTCTTATAATTGTCTGTTAGCAGCACAGGTTCCTTCCATATCTTCATGCCAAAGTATGTTGCCATCTCCAAATAGATTGAGCAGACTCCTTATGGCATTTGTAATGCCACTAAATCTCTGTCACAATGCAGCTTGAACTAAGTTCTCTGATTTGGACCAGGAGCAACTAAGGCATGTATGAGTTGGCTCACACACATAGCATGCAAGTCGCAGTAGCACTGTAGATATGCAGGGGTGTTGCTCAGCCACCTTATTGAAGTGCACAAGTATGGAACCTAGCTATAGCTGTACAAGAGTCCACCTCACTTCTTTGCGTAGATTCCAAGCAGCTTCACCAAGTGTATGTTTGTGTTTCATGGGGATGAGAACATGATCAATATCTGCAGGTTATGCTAAGGAGAGGTCATTCCAATCAATGACCAAGCAACCAACTTCACTGTCGTTTCTTCCTATAGCCCATGACAACTTCTTCTTCATGGCAGGAAATCCAAACTTCAAGGATTCATATATTACAGCAAACAGATAAAACATAGATTCTCGGCAAAGAGCCTGTAATGTCCCCATTTTTTTTGTAGGTCATTGATCTGATGGTGCCAAGTCATTATTGTGATCCTCGTGGTTTGGCAAGGTGTTTAGAGGGTCTTTGGTGTGAACTTACTATTTATAGTAAGTCAATGGATAGTTCCGATGAGCTCAGATGAGTTAGAGGAGTTGAATGATGCTCTTGGTTTTTATTTTTGGCTTCCGGTTTGGACTCCATGAATCTTGGAGAGAGCGTCTATTTTTAGTAAGTCACTCCGTCAAGTTCATTCATCATCTTTCATCATCTGGATCAATCCTGTGCAGACAGATTTTGATCCGGACGCTTCTTCAGTTGTTTTCGCAAGACGGGTGGTTTATTATTATTATTTAATTAAATTTGCTAAGGTTGCCATTTTGTTGGTATTATATGCTGGATACCTTAGTGTTATAGCTCGTTGGAACCAGGATGAAAAGGTTTAAATCTTGGGCACAAGAAATAGGGACCTTGTGTGTCATAATTTCATGATATTGGTGAAATGGCCTTTTTCGGAGCCAAATGAATTAATAAATTATATTATTCAATATGTCCCTAAGTATAAAATCAAGTGAAAAGTGTGTGAGAGAAGACACTTTTGAATTATAAAAGCAATGCTTTGTGAAAGGAAAATCACCTATTGTTAAATTATGATTTTATTGAAGTTTGTGAGAGAGAAAACCCGACTAGGGTTTTGAGGACTGATTCCTCCTTTGGCAATTTGAGCCATTACAGATTGATGGTGAATTTTGCAACTGTATTTGAGATCATAGTCCAGTGCTGAAGTTTTTTGGATGTGTGTGAAGTTTTAATTTGCAGGCAAATCGATTTATTCTCTTGGGGTTCGATTTGTTTTCGTGCTGAGGATTGGTGTGACATATTCAATTTAGTTTGCTGAGTAGTTACAAGAGGAAATCTGAATGTAGATTTAAGGGTTTGATTGTGTTTTGAGAAATGATACATTCTCAGGGAATTCGCATTTTGAAATTGGTTTGAATGCCAATGTTTTGAGCTGTAATTTTCAGTAAGGGTTTAGACCGTTTTTATGCCTGTGAAGGCTGTACGGCACCCAGCTACAACCGTATGTACCAGGTTGGCTGTACACAACAGCTCACGTGAGCTTCCAGCAGGGAATCAGGCCAGCTTCGTGTGAGCTTTAGCACGGAATTGGCTCTCAGTTTAAAACGTCCTAATTCTTTAGTATTACAGGCAGCATCGGTTGTGTTCCCTTGGTGTCTAAGGGTTCCCTTGCATCACATTTGAGCTTCGGATTCGGGTGATGGAAAAATAGGGAAGTCTGTTCCAGAATTCTTTAAAGCAGCTGTACATTAATTAAGGTGGTTTAGTAGTTTAAATTGCTGTGTACTCGAATTCATTTATGGTAGATAAACAATTTGCCAATTTCTTAGAAATTCAATATTCTCTATGTTGCTGTACGTTTTTCTACATGAATTGAATATAAGTTTCAATATTTTAAAATACAAAAGACAAGAAATTTCCAGAATTACTCCGAACAGTTTGAATTGCATTAAAGAACTACTTAGGTTCTTTACAGTGGTATCAGAGCATTTTTCCTGGCATGCTGTGGGGTCTGGATTCATTTATTTTCTGAAGTATTTTAAAAATGACTAGCAGTTCCTTTTTTCCTAGCTATGGATAAGTACAGGAGATCCAGTTCTGGAAGTTGTCATAGCAGTAAGGGAAATAGAGCGGAATTAAATGCTTTAGTAGAAAGCATGGAGAGACTTAGACTGCATCAACAGAGATTGGCAGAGAGTTTGTCGGATCCAATTACAGTAGATAGGGAAGCGAGATATATGGTCTTTGCCTTTAGAAGGCCGACATCGAGTTTGTAGGGGAGAAGGCTAGAGTTTTCTCCGACAGTTGTCTGTGATGCTGATGTTCCTACATCTAGTTCAGCATCTGCTATTCCCATTTGCAGTGTTGATGATGGATTTATTACACCGGAACCAGTGGATGTTTCAGTGCCATTGGATGACAGCAGTGCTGAGCATCACCGGGTTGAGGCTCCCAGAGTAGTCACTACGGATTGTACAGAGGCAGCTGATGTTGCAGTTATCACTGAGAGTTCAGACTCTTTCATTGAGGGAGTTATTATTGGAGATGTTTATGTCAGCTGTAGTAGTGTTGCTACAGTTCAGGAGGCAGTTGCTTCCTCATATAGGACTGAGGCATGTATGGAGTCTCCCAGTGGTGAGGTTGGTGATTTGAGCATTACAGCGGGGTTAGTTGATGACAGTTCGTGCTCTAGCATTATTGGTGCATAGCTTGACGTTGAGTCATGTGTGCAGAGACACATGTCCGTAGATGAGATTTCAGCAGGAGATGTGGGAGCTGATAGTATAGACACATCTGATGACACTTTTGAGGATGCTGTGAGTTGCATTGGAGATGACACCCCCTGTGAGATGTTGGGTGATGACTGCGAGGAGCATATGAGCTCTAATAGCTCATCGATTTATGATAGTAGTCGCAGTGTGGGATCAGTACAGGTGACAGTGGTTTCTTCTTGTGTTGAGGATGTGTGCATGGAGCTTTCTGGTGATGACACTCAGGATGGGAGTGTTGCAGTTGATGTGGGTGACGTAGTTTCATGCCACTGTATAGTTGATTCACATGAAGACATTGAGTCGTGTTTGCAGCCAGAGTTAGTAGAGGAGATGCGGATAGATGATGTGGACACTAGCATTGCAGATATCTTTGATGCTGAGAGCGAGGACGATGAGTGTTGTAGTGTTTCTGGCTTTCTATATTTGACATTGGGTGTAGATTCAGCGTTGTCATATGGTGATGGTGGGTTTCAGGATTCTATGTTACAGGGACTCACAGATGAGGACAGGGAAGCTTATGAGTGGCAGGAGTTTGTTACAGCCAGGGCTTCCACTTTTAGAGACTGGGTTACTTCTTCAGTAACTCATGAGGATGTGTCTCAGGATCTGGACTGTCAAATGGTTGCATAGGACGAGGTAGCTGGAGATTGTGTTGAGTCAGATTTAGCAGCAGCTTCCTTGGGGTTAGATGAGGATGTGTTCGATGCGTGTACTCAGTTTGTTGATGTGTACTCAGATGAAAGTACATAGAGAGATGGTGCTCTTGAAGGGAGTTTGTTGGATATAGCTTCCTCTCATAGTGTAGACAGTGCGTTTGAGGTTGTTTGTAGGAGGCCTGTTGTGCAGAGTTATCGTGTGACTAGCTAGTTGTGAGTTGATGAGAGAGATATTACTTCTACTCTCGAGCATTTTGATGTCGCTCATCAGTGGTTGGCTGTTTATGGTTGCGGTGCTCCTATAACAGATGAGGCCAGTGGTGGTTATCTCTCATTGATAGAGATTCATACTTTGCGTGAGGCTGTCAAGATTTTGAGACATAACTAATAGATGGTAGCCGACTGAGATCACTTGGTGGAGTGGGTGAGTACAGTTTATGAGGCACTGATGGACAGAGAGGAGGTGAGTGAGCTTACCAAGGAGTTCACAGCGACTACTGAGGTTTTAGAGGACACTCAGCGGGCCCTTCAGGAGTCATAGATCCAGTTAGAGGAGGCGACCGTGGAGTTGGAGCATTTGCGGTCCACACCAGCCCCAGACCCAGTTCGATTTTACATTGAGGTGGTTTGTGGTGAGTTTGCTCTTATGAGTGGTGATGAGGAACATGATGATGTGGCGGACACACATGTTCAGGATATGGGAGCTCTTGGTTTGGATGAGGTAGGAGTACCAGTGGAGTCGAGTTCTTAGGTTGATTTGCTTCCCTTAGCTGGGAGTGAATCTATTTCATCATCTCACATAGCTGATAGCATGGAACAGTTGGCTGTGCCACATTTGCAGAGGGATCAGCTGTTGATTGCGGGGGAGCAAGTTGACGCTTCCACGTATAATTTCTACTGCACTAAGTCATTTATGGAGTATGTACTTGAGAGTGTAGATGTGTGACAGGATTCTTATAGAGTGTCTGAGGGTACTCTCATCCGAGGCTCTTGTGCTATCGAGAGGTTGGTAGGGAGGATTGTGGAGACTCTATCTACAATGCTTCCCCACAAGGATTTCGAGGTTGGGTTTGTTGAGAGAGTTGCTCAGGGGCCTACCCAACCTACAGTTATGTGGAGTCAGAGATTGGAGCCATCTCATGACCCCTAGTTTGGTAATGATGAGCTATTGACAGAGATTGGGGTTTCCGATCGACTGTATACGGTGGGGCATGTTCATCATTTGTTTTTTGACCCATAGGTAGAAGATTTCATCTCTCGCAAGGGTAGTTTTGCTCCTAGTCCTTATCATCCATTATGGGATGGGTTCTCGCCATCAGTAGTTGATGGGAGTTTTGGCTGCAAGTCAGTAGCAGGTGACTTGCAGAGTTATGGTGACTGTAGAGATTATGCAGTGTGTGGATATCTGGGTCCTGGTACAACTTTGTTCAGGGGTATTCATCACTGTTGTGCAAATGGTCTACACACTCAGTACAGGTCAGTTGGGAGCACAAGGGGAGTTCAGTATGTATGGGATCTGAGTCTCCCATAGATCTTGGTTTTTGATGATTCTGAAGTTCACTTCTTTCGGGATTAAGGCAGAGACAGATTTAGTACAGGAGTTTGGGTGAGTGGTTGTTTTGGGTCTCTTTACAGAGTTATCTGATTTGTATTTTGGGTGATGTTACAGGAGCCTACGGTTGATGTCAATGGCACGGTATATTCTTTTCTGTGGGATCCAGGTGGATTGTGATGTTTCTTGTTCCGGTGATTGCTTGGGGACAAGCAATCTTGGGAAGGGAGGACTATAATGTCCCCATTTTTTTTGCAGGTCATTGATCTGATGGTGCCAGGTCATTATTGTGATCTTCGTGGTCTGACAAGGTGTTTAGAGGGTCTTTGGTGTGAACTTACTATTTATAGTAAGTCAATGGCTAGTTCCGATGAGCTCAGATAAGTTAGAGGAGTTGAATGATGCTCTCGGTTTTCATTTTTGGCTTCTAGTTTGGGCTCCAAGAGTGTTGGAGAGAGCGTCTATTTTTAGTAAGTCACCCCGTCAAGTTCATTCATCATCTTTCATCATCTGGATCAATCCTGTGCAGACAAATTTCGATTCGGACGCTTCTTCAGTTGTTTTCGCAAGACGGGTGGTTTATTATTATTATTTAATTAAATTTGCTAAGGTTGCCATTTTGTTGGTATTATATGCTGGATACCTTAGTGTTATAGCTCGTTGGAACCAGGATGAAAAGTTTTAAATCTTGGGCACAAGAAACAGGGACCTTGCCTGTCATAATTTCATGATATTGGTGAAAAGGCCTTTTTTGGAGCCAAATGAATTAATAAATTATATTATTCAATATGTGCCTAAGTATAAAAAGTGTTTTAAGTGAAAAGTGTGTGAGAGAAGACACTTTTGAATTATAAAAGCAATGCTTTGTGAAAGGAAAATCACCTTTTGTTGAATTATGATTTTATTGAAGTTTGTGAGAGAGACAACCCGACTAGGGTTTTGAGGACTGATTCCTCTTCTGACAATTTGAGCCATTATAGATTGATGGTAAATTTTGCAACTGTATCTGAGATCATAGTTCAGTGTTGAAGTATATTGGATGTGTGTGAAGTTTTAATTTGCAGGCAAATCGATTTATTCTCCTGGGGTTCAATTTGTTTTCGTGTTGAGGATTGGTGTGACATATTCAATTTAGTTTGCTGAGTAGTTACAAGAGGAAATTGGAATGCATATTTAAGGGCTTGATTGTGTTTTGAGAAATGATACATTCTCAGGGAATTCACATTTTGAAGTTGGTTTGAATGCCAACGTTTTGAGCTGTAATTTTCAGTCAGGGTTTAAACCGTTTTTATGCTTGTAAAGGCTGTACGACACCCAGCTACAGCCGTATGTACCAGGTTGGCTGTACACAGCAGCTCACGTGAGCTTCCAGCAGGGAATCAGGCCAGCTTTGCGTGAGCTTTAGCAGGGAATTGGCTCTCAGTTTAAAACGTCCTCATTCTTTAGTATTACAGGCAGCAACGGTTGTGTTCCCTTGGTGTCTAAGGGATCCCTTGGATCACACGTGAGCTTCAGATTCGGGTGATGGACAAACAGGGAAGTCTGTTCCAGAATTCCTTAAAGCAACTGTACATTAATTAAGGTGCTCTAGTAGTTTAAATTGCTGTGTACTCGAATTCATTTATGGTAGATAAACAATTTGCCAATTTCTTAGAAATTCAATATTCTCTATGTTGCTGTACGTTTTTCTACATGAATTGAATATAAGTTTCAATATTTTAAAATACAAAAGACAAGAAATTTCCAGAATTACTCCAAAGGGTTTGAATTGTATTAAAGAACTACTTAGGTTCTTTACAACATTTGTGTCTGGCTTCTTGTATTCTCCGGCAATGGTAATCAAACACATCAAACCTCCACCAAATGATATTTACCATAGCCATGATAGCTAGCTCCAAACTCACGACAAAACATTAGATTCTACCTCATCTAGTGATCAATCTTGTAGAATAATCCCCAAAATCCACACTAATAATTTCCACGGAAAATTAAATTTCATACTCTGACGTTGACCTGTTAAATATTTTCAATGAACTCCAATGTCTAAAGTTGGGATAAGATTTTTATTAGGACAGAATTTATCAATGATATTTATTAAATCTGCCCCTTAACAATTATATTGCCTTTGAAGTAGTATGAGCTGAACTTATAAAATTGTCTCTAACACAATCGGGACCCACAATTTGCTTGAATGGTCGGCAATCACGAATATTTTGATAATCAAGGATGCAACACTAATACTTTGGACGCCCAGAGAATTTGTGTATTCGGCCAAACCTTAATGTTTCCTTCAACTTAAATCTCTGCAAGCATAGATTTGAATTGTAACGCTTCCCAGATATATGAAATCCACAACTTAATAAAATGAGTCAGGCCCCACAATAATATTGCCTCTTAATTGATATTGCAAATTCCAACATTCAAGCACAATGTTAGCAACTCTTATAAAAGTGTTTTATTTATTATTCTTGTCCTCAATAATCTCTATTTCCAAGCAAAACTTCCTTATAATTCCATCCGATAATATGAAACAATTTGTATCACTGTGTATATAGACTGCCTCAGTATCTATCTCTTGGGAAAAAAGATCGGCAGAGCCTCATTAAATATTAGAATATTCAAACAAAATAATCTTTGTTTCTCTATATCAAATATAAATAACACTGATTGTAAATGTATTATTTCTGCAAATTTAAATCTTCAAGCTGACAGGATACATTGCTCTGATACCAATGTAATATCCTGCTGAGATATTTTCTTCAGATTTTCTCAAAGAATTCACAAAAATTTAAAGAAACATTTGCATTTAGTTGATTTTCAATTTATGCAACAAACTATACCGGAAATCATACAATAGCAGACTGAAATATAGATTTCTGAAATGAACATTGCATTATATCTTCAGGAAAATAATAACAGAATATCCAATCGCAGCCACAAAACTTACAGTCAGATTGGATAATCAGAGATATGAATCTGGAGCACAAGTGAGACACCTGAGTGGTATCTCCAACAATAGACAATGGGTTTCCGTCCACTGCCTCCAAACTCGAGGGTTTCCATTCTCAAACCTGTTGAAAGAATTCCGAGGGTGTCCGTCCTTACGAAATTGGAACTGAACAAGAAGCTCTCAGAGCTTTGCCAAAAGAAATAAATAAACCAAACATGCTGAAGAATGAGCCCTTCACTTAATTTTATAACTTCTTGTTAGAGGCTTCTCAACTGACCAGCGAATGTGGGATAAATCACTTTTTCCTTTTAAAATATCATTTCCCACTTAAGTGAATAAAGTGTTCTTTTAATAATAAAGTGACATAATAATATGTACTTTAATTTAATAGTCACTTTACCAATAAATTACTTAATCTATAGGCATTAAAACTACTGATCAATTAAACATGAATAATCATGTGTGATAGCTCATTGGAAAGGTCTTAGCGAAACCCTCCCAGCCCAAATCTGAAATACCAACATCACTGAGCCCACTGCAGACTTACTAAAAATAGAAATTATCTGGAAACCTTGCTAAATAAACTCCGATTGGCTTGAAAATAGAATTGCCTAGGCCAAATCTCTCTTTGATCCCTGTAAAGTCCTGGTTAGCCCACAAGACCAAGGCAAAATAGGTTAACAACACATCATGAATTGATGGGCTAGAAAGGGGACATTGCAATAGATGACATGGTAGAGAAGGATCATAATTTAGGCTTGGTGGAACTTTCACATCTTGCAAAACACATGGCAGTCTCTAAGAAACCAATGACCGAAAATAATAATTCTAATAGCATTGAATCAGAAGTTACATTAGGTGTTTGAGAGGAAGATAAACAAAAAGTAAGGTACTGAAATAAACGAAGACATATCAGCAGCTATTTCCTAACCTTGTCTCGAGAGATCGAATATTAGACGTTTGGGGGAAGGTATGATTGTAAACAAGAATAACAGTTGGCCTTTTATTAATCCCTTGTTTAAAGTGAAAGCCAATCATATCTATGATAACCCGCTACTTGAATTAAAAAAGGAAGTCTTTGGCAAGATTAAAGTCAACCATAGAATTTGGGATCCCCATGTATCTTTCATCATAGTAAGTTATGAGGTCAAAGATGATTTTCACATGATGGAATTAGGCCAAATAGGCATGGTTCTTGGCATACAATGGAAGAAGACAATTGGTGGATTCACACAAGATTTCAAAGCCATGACTTTCAAATTCAAAGTCAACAACAAGAAATCAACCCTACACAGACTACTAAACAATAACTCACAAGTAATGTCTCCTAAGGAAACTTCGATTTCCCTTAGGCATCTTAAAGAGGGAGCAGAAAAAAGGATCAAGGATTGCATTGCCTAAATTAGCAAAGTCACCTCAAACTGGGGACACTTCTATAATAACCACATCCATCAAACACCTCAAATGGTTCAAGGAACTAGGTGGCACTTCAACTATCAGGTTGAACAAGAAGGAAGCAAAATCAGAATGCTTGTGGGCAAGTATCACAAAGGAGGGAAGACTGTAATTTCCCCATTCTTGAATCTCTCATACTACATCATTCAGATACTTTACGGACAAGGAGTGGGAGTCCTTGGACACCAATAGCAAATAATTTGGAGAAACAATTAGAAGCAGTTGTAATTCTCTGTTAATACGAGAATAAGATATTAGAAAACAGTGAAGTCTTATAAATAAGACAGCTTTCTAATTGCTTTAGGAGAAATAGAGAAGAACTAGAGTCTAGAATGAATAGTGGGAATAACCCCAAGGATATATTAATCATTCTCACAGAAAGAATGACCAAATACAATAGTCGACATCGATCATATATAGAGATGCAAATGAGATGTGAGTTGGCATAAGCAATGGATGGGAGGTAGCTTGATTAAGGCAACATTAAAAAGACAGAGATAAGAATTAGAGAGTCACGTAAAGATCATCATCCATACAAAGTGATAGAAGGATTACATTATAATATCAATATAAGACAGTTGAGCATGTGTCGTAGAAGATTATCCAAACAGCGATTGAGATTAGCTTTGACATCAAAGGAAGTATAATAAACATTGATGAATTGCTTTAAAGACCATAAACAATTTAGTATATCAGTTACTTATTGATGTATGAAAGTTCCGATAAATTATGTTATAGAGAAGACCAATATTGTGTGTTTCACTTAATAGGAACTGTTGAAGGAATTGTTAGATACACAAAAGATGATAAATTATTGATATTTCATAAAGGAACTAATATATCATATTTGTGTGTGGGAGCTGCTTGAGGTTGGTGACTTCATATGAATATGCAATTGGAATTATGGAAATTAACAAAGAGCACGTCCACATGGATGATTCCTTATCTCATCTTTGCTAATGTGCACATAGACTTGGTGGAATGTGTTATAATACTTAGGCAATACGAAGCCTATGCTTTTAAAGATGGATGAGGATATCTAGAGAATGAGAGACAGACTTTAATGTCATCGACTTATATCGATTAAACCAAGGAATAAAATCCCCGTTAGGGATATCGACTTACATTTTGAGTGGCAATTATAATATTGATATGAGGAAGCAATGGAATTAGTCATATCATCAACGTTAGCGACTTATGGCATCGACTAAGTCTAGATGACTAAGGAATATATAGAGTTAAAGATGAATATTGTGAACACCGAATGGCATAATACTTCAGTGATCAACAATGACATATATAACCATTTACGTTTTAATAATCCGAAGCAAATCAAGTTTGAAGACAGTGTTTGTTATAGTCTATGGCGGTGAACAATTCATGAGGACAGCGATTAGTGAGAAGATTAATTGATAGTTATGAGGTGATTACATTAGCAATATGGAAAGGTGCGATTAGTTAAGCTTGAAGAGATGCAATTTGTTTATTTTGTGGACACTAGGAAGGGATAGGTCCTTTCACTATTCAAGATGTTAGTCCCTTCTCCCTAGCAGGGTTAAAAGGAAGATCAAAATCATTCATTTTCAGTCATCGATAACCTTAAAAGGAACATCAAAATTATTCATTTTCAGTCATTGATAACCATTTATGTATAATCCATTTGGATCTACTCATATCGAGCAATTGCCTTCTTGGGTATTAGTCGGTTGCAAACATGAGTTATATCAGAGACAGCACCTTTGATTGGAGGGAAAGATCGTATATATCAGACACAAAAACCTAGTAATCGTTTGCAAGATTATAATTCATTATTGGGGACAGAATCTATATTGCTGTTAGGCGATATTGATATACCAGTCATTGCAAGAGTTGAAATATCATATCTGAGATAGCAATATTATCGCTATAAGCAATTACAGAGTATATTCACAAGCACATTCTCCATTGTCAATAAGACAAGTCTAATATTCTTGGCATTAGAAATAAAGATCAACTTTCATAATCATTATCATTATATCAGATATAACAGTGATCAATATCTCATATATATATATATATATATAATGTTCTTGGAATAATATCATTTTTCATGTTATCAATTATGTCATTTTCACATTCACTAGTCATAATTTACAGTAGTAATTGAGGATATGAAGGAAAGAAGTCTCTAGTGATTTGGATTGCAAGGTAATTGCCCCTATTTGCTGACTTAGCCAAAAAGTGTAAATAATTTTTGATTGCTGAATATAATTTTTGGCCTAGTAACTGTGTAAACTACTTATGCTCTTTTTAGTCCATATCAATTTTTTTATAGGTAGAACAAAGCTGTTGGCATCTTTCAATTTTTTGGAGATGACAATTCTTTTGTGTGATTTCGATGATGGTTACTAGAATAATATAGAAAAGTTAATAGTTGAATGTTTAACTTACAAACATTAAATAGAAAAAAAAGCTTATAGAAGAAAGAAGAAGCTGAAGTTTTAAAAGAAATAAAAATATACTATCTTTGCAATGGCAATCTTTTGAACCAATAAGCTATTTGATAAAGGTAAATCTAGCTAAACAGTAGGCACTTAGCTACTGAATCTTGATCTACCAAACTGTAGGCATTCAGGTGTTGACTGACAACATACTAGATGACTGATTATATATTTTATATTGAAGCAGAATAAAGAACATTTCACCATTTGAAACTTCATCAGACCAAATAGCAAAAAATGTTGTGAGAAGTGAACTAAATGAGCATGATTCGTAAGCCTGGAAGAATATGCAAATTCTGAATGGATATTTTTACATGACCAAATTCATGGGCAATTTGACTTCATGATTGGTATGTAATACAACAATTCAAACAGAGTGTATAAAACAGATTGCCGCAGAGGTTACATAGTGTACTCTGAACTGACAATTGCATGAATGTTTAAAAAGCTGATGGTGATTTGGAGTTTTTCATTATGGGGGCACAGGTGAATGTTCTAGCTGCAACAGGTGATGAGAAGGAGAGACTTTCATCTGTTTATGGGAACATGGGAACTTTGCCATTTGAAATATGTTACGCTTCAAAATGGATCGGAATTACAGATATATGCATAGAAACTTAGAAAGTACCTTCACAGGATTTTTCAGTTGCACTTCAAAAGTAACCAGTTATATCCAAATGATCATGCACATTAAAAGCAGGCAACACTCAAATGTGTCAATTAAGTGGTCCAGTAGTAAATCTTTTGTTTCCTTCTCTCTTTTCAATGATAGTGAGTGGTTTCTTGTTTCTGTCATCCACTAGCCATGACCCTCAATCTTGCTCCTGGAAATTCATAAAGGAGTTTGTGATCAATCTGAGGTGAAGTTGTTGAGAGTTTACCAGACTTTTGAAGCTTTACTGCTGGTGTTGTGATCACACCTGAAATTCCATCCATAGTAACAGTAAAATCCTTATAACAATTTTCAAAATATACTTCCTCTTTCACAAGGGTGTATGGTTGGTAAAGATATGATGTTCTTCCCAGTAAAGTGATCAACTTCATTGAATTTAGTTTGCTGCTACATAAGAAAAATAATGAGGTTCACCTTTGTTTTGTAAGGGTGGTGCTAAAAATTTAGTTAAGAGAAGTATAAAAGGGACTACAATATGAGGAAGCTATCGCTTGAAATGGGTGAGTGGAGATGCTCTTTGGTAGTGGCATATCAATAACAAAGACTTGAAATTTATCCTGAATAGAGTCTGAAGCATGGGCTTAATAGAAATTTGTTATCAACAACTTGTTATTTATTCCTGGAATTGTGAAATTACTAGTGTCTACATTATATAAAAAAGGGACATTACAATATCTCAGAGATAGAGCATATGCAAGGAGATGTAATGGTGTGGTCATCTTGTTCCAATGATGAAGAATGATTGATTCCATCCTTTTGAAAAAGTTTTCTTTGGGGTCATTCTCTCTTTTTTTTGTATTGATCATAGACATCCCCCAAACATGATGCATCTCTGTATGAGCAAATTGGAGCATATTCATTATAGGCTCAGTGAAATCCAATATATATTCTGCATGAGCGCACCAATTGTCATCCAAGATCAATGACTTGACCTTTTGGTGAGGAGATCCAGATGTTTGCAACAAACCAAACACATTGAATAACATTTATCAATGGAAAGATTTTGCAATCTTTCCATCCATCAGAAACAATAGAAACTCTTGATTCAACCCAAGAATTTCTAATTGATTTCAATGAGGCCTCTACAAAATTTTTCTCTTTGCAATAAGATGGTATGAACCTTTTCATACCTAGGACTTTGGAAACCAGGAGGTGCACTATTAATTGGCTACACCATTTCCCGCCAATATGGTGATCTCACCAAGTTGAATGAAAGACAATTGGCATAAATGGAACATGCAATTTTTTGTTCAGCAATATCTCTTGATTCCATTTTAATCGCCTTCTCCAATGTACCTCTTTTGTAGGTGGGAATTTCTACTTCATCTTAGACTTCTGTAGAGGGTATATGCAAGAAGGGATGTTGAGAGGCCGCTACTGTATTAGTGGGTAAATTCATTTTCTTTTGTTTGTGGAAGGATGAGCTCTTTTTTTTCCTCTTGCAACCATTTTATCAACATCTTCTTGTTTTCTTATGAATGCCACTATTTCTATGACAAACAACCCCTTCCCAGTTGGGCTTGCACAAGCCCATAAAGTGAAGTTTCACTTGATAATACGAGCTATTTTATTGTACATAACACAAATTATACTTCCAAATATATCCCACACCCCATGGAAGTAGTTCAATCCTTGTGGTATGTCTCCATAAAGGAGATCCTTTATTAATTTTGAATCTTTGGTTTTCTTCCACACCCATTGAACTTTGACTACTGGCCATTCTTGCAATTTGATTTTTTCTATCATAAGAAATTACATAATTTTAAATTGGAAAAAACCTAATAAATGTAAGCATACAAGTACAAAAGGAAGATACAAAAACATTATAACAAAGAGTTAATCTTGTTTCTTTTTTCCTAAAATGTTTTTAGAAAAACTTGAAAAAATTCATCACAAACTTATAAAAATTCATCAAATTCTCAAAAGAATTCATTAAAAGACTAAAAAATAGGGTTAAATGCTTACAATAGATGCTTAAATCTCTTTTGCGGAAACTATTTGGCAATCTACAAACGATCCCCTTTGAGAAAACCATGTGCCCTTTGAAATGTCATAAAGGAGACAAAATGAGTTGAGAGCAAAAGAGTAAACATTTAGGTTAAATGGCCTCATAAAGGGCTGTTTTAGGGTTTAGGAAAAAAAAGCAAAAAAGAAAATATAATTTCATGTGTTTTAAGCTGCGTTTTGGCCTTAGCCATGCGACTTCCTTGTGGATTTGCTAGGGTTGTGCTTGCGTGTGCACCAAGTGCCCCCGGTGTGTGAGTTGCACACTCGCAACGCACCCAATGCACTTGGTGCGCACCCAGATACACCTGTGTGTGCACATCCACACTAGTTCGCACCCAAACCCAGTGCGCACCTACAATTGCATGCCCTGCAACAAAGGTTTCAACCCATGAATCCTTTATGGGCTTCAAGGAGTCATCTACATATTTCACCTCTTTGTCCAATAAGGTTGTACTTGTACACATTTGTTTCACACCCACGTTGGCAAAAACTGCTTTGGGTTTGATGTGGGTTCGCTTGGCTTTTTCCCCAAATGAACCCATAGTCTTCAAAGTGTCCATTGGATGCATTGCCATTGGCCTTGAATTGGTATTTGGATCAGATCTGGTATGGAATTGAAGCCAGACCCAGCATATTCTTACAGCAAATCAGTAACTTAGTGTCTAGGGAGTGGTCACCTTAAAACATGAGGTTTTTCAGATTGCTTTTTTACTTGTGTGATTTCATTTTATTTCAAGGTAGCCTCTTGCTACCTCTGTGCTCTATACCATTCAGAATTGCTTTAGTCTTTATCTCTATGAAGCTTGCTCCTTTGGACACCAAGATCTAGACTGGATTTCGAGGGCTAGTGCTTTTGCCTTCCTCACCGTTGCACATCCCATTTCTCAAACTAAATATCTGCAAAATGTCTCTGAGTCTGTACATATGCACAGCC
Organism: Chamaecyparis obtusa; assembly: GCA_027943335.1. NCBI lineage: Eukaryota > Viridiplantae > Streptophyta > Pinopsida > Cupressales > Cupressaceae > Chamaecyparis > Chamaecyparis obtusa. The sequence continues at coordinate 622,452 of BSBK01006347.1, read as the reverse complement.
ATTTAGTTTTTGAATGGGTTATCTCTTACATGTTTGGGAAAAACTTGTGCGCTTGCTCATGCATGATGATCTCTTTTTTCATATTTAATCCCTGTTTTAATAGGCTATAATGAATGCATCTAGCAACTATGTTTCCTATATGTGATTGATCTCTATCATTCAATATTGAAAACTGGAAACTTGGTATTTTTCATTTTTTTGTCTGTTACCTGCTACAATACCCATTCTTCTTCACATATAGAAAATAACCCAAGCAGAGTTATGTGGTCATCATGTCATTTACTTGATATGGTTTGAATTTGTAGATTGCATGCTGTTTTTTTTCTCCTGCCTGCTGCATCTGTTGAAAACCTACACCTGTATTTCTGTGCCTGCTACTGCCAACAATGAATTTAAAAGCTTGACTCATACCTTTCAAGCTTGTCAATATCGCTGAAATGAATTTCAATAGTTTTGTAAAATGTTTAGACATTTCTTTTCATTTTTAAAAACATTAAAAATGCAAAAAATAGTAGAGGTTCTCTAATGATAGAAATTACATTTTTACTTGAGTTCTCTTTCCTATTAATTGTATAACATTTGGTACATCATACTACCAGTGAGTGTTTGGTTTATTGATTTATCAGAACTATTAAAATAATATCTCTGATCTATGTTGTTAAAGGTTTTGTACTTCAAAAAAGAGTTAATGTATCAGATATTGTAGGATACTCAGTTTTTCAACTATTTGACTTAACTCTTTGCTCAACTGAACTTTTGGATTCATACCAGACACTGTCAAAACTTATTACATGATATGCTTTTTGAAATTGTGGTTTAATCGTCTATTTAGATATCAACCATTTATTAATCACTTTGTTGACAATTTTGTTTGCAGATGATTGATGAATCACATTTGTTAAGATGTTTGTAATCATTATTGTTTTTATTTTTTTATTTAGTTTGCTTAATCATTCAGTCCAAGTTAACTGAAATATTGCATTTTACCTTAATTTTTTTTTGTCTCTGATGATTCTTTGGCTTCCTATGTCGTTGTGATGTGCACATGAAATGCCTGTGTCGAATTTAGTTTAAGCAATCTTATATTCTACAGAAATGACAGAATAAGTTAGTCTCACACAATGAGAAGCATTTTGATCAGGAAGCGAGTGTCCGAGGTCCAGGCCATACATTTTCCTGTTTGTATGGCAATCTTATATTATACAAAAATGACAGAATAAGTTAGTCTCACACAATGAAAAACATTTTGATCAGAAAGCTAGTGTCTGAGGTCCAGGTCATACATTTTCCTGTTTGTATGGTATTATATTTGTTATATTTTTAATGGACCCTTGGTTAGTAGTGAACACGATAGATAAGCATTTCTAAGGTTTGTTTAAATTTTATTGTTCTTCAATGTTGTGTACACCAGGCAGGAAGCACTGCTGGAAATGGTGATTCTTGGGATTGGCGATCTGCTGAAGCTTCTTTGTACTGTATTCGAGCAATAGCAAGAGCTGTACCTACATCTGAGGAAATTGTATTACCACAGGTAGTATCTGATAATTTCTTGATTGTCAGGTTTAATATTAAGGCAAGTTAGTAATTAGTTGTAGCTCTTTTGTTTCTTTTTCTTCTTTTAGTATTTCTAATATCAAATAAGTTTTGATTCACTATTAATATCTGACACTAGCTTCTGGTTTGTAACTCTCAATTTATGTTTTGGGATCTGTGAACACAAAACTAAAATTTTGACACAGTAAGTATTCATATTAGAAGCTAATGCCCTATATATGGTTGAGATTTCTATTAAATAAGTTGATGGTATTGTTCTTGCAAGGTATTTTTTTGAGTTAATTTTTTAATTTGTGGTTCAGGTTGTCTTGTTTCTTGCAACTTAAAGCTGGTGAAATTCAAAGTGCAAATAGATTTACAGTAGATCAAAACATGGAAATAATGGTTGTTGGAAGTAAAGCTTGCACCTGTGATCATCAAAGTTGCATGGACACAGATACGGATACGACCATTATTTAATACCCCAAATATGGATACGACATTAATAAAAAACACATACACATATTTAACACAATTTTCTAAGTAATTAGAGGAGATTTTCATTGCTTCAAAAGAAATAAAGACATAAATGCCACATAAATAATTATAAGTTAATGTAACACTTTACTATTTGCAAAAATAATAGAGTTGCATTGGAAGACAACCCAAAAAAATTGGGTCAGTGAAATAGAAAAACATTTCATTTGTCTTTCTCATTTGGTGTGGGTTTTGTTTATACCAATTTTTTTAAAAATTGCATTATTATTGATAAAAGGTTTTTAAAAAGAATTCAAAACTTGAAAAAAAGCTGAAATTTTTTTTTTTTTCAAAACTTGAAAACAATTTAAAGATTCACTCATTTTTGATGTTGAAATCTTCTTTGTGCAGCTATTTGTCCCTGTTTGATTTAGGTTCAATTCTTTTGTAGTCCTCATCTTTGAAGTAAAATGAAGCAATCTCTAAAACTCAACAATGGCAATTTGGAGGCAAAAAATGTTCTTCTGGTCCTTTTGTTTTAAAGAATGTTTTATTTTTAATTAGTTTTCAATTTTTTTCTTAGTTGCCATTCGTTCCCCTAGGTTTTCCCAATATGCCCAAGTTGGGATCCTAGACAAACTTAATAGAGAATTGTCCCCAGATTGGACCCTGAAAAGTACTATATGTGGGGATTTTATGAGGACCCGGTTGCTTTCAAAGCTTGTATTTGTGATCATCAAAGTTGCATGGACACAGATACGGATACAACCATCATTTAATACCCCAAATATGGATACAACATTGATAAAAAATACATACACATATTTAACACAATTTTCTAAGTAATTAGAGGAGATTTTCATTGCTTCAAAAGCAATATAGACATAAATGCCACATAAATAATTATAAGTTAATGTAACACTTTACAATGCAAAAATAGTAGAGTTGCATTGGAAGACAACCCAAAAAAATTAGGTCAGTGAAATAGAAAAACATTTCATTTGTCTTTCTCATTTGGTGTGGGTTTTGTTTATACCAATTTTTTTTTAAAAATTGCATTAATGAAGCTTTTTAAAACTAAATTAGCGAAGATTTATGTCAATTTTTTAAAAAAAATCACATAGTATTTGGCACGGTTCGAAAATCAAGTTTTTTTGGGCACACATGGGTACAATATCTAACGTGTATTTGGGCTGTAATGGATACGTTTCCAAAGTGGATACGGGGATACATGCGCCCAAGGAGGGATAAAGGAGTTTCCGGCTAGTATGGTGACCATTTGCATGTGGATGGCGAATCACAATGAATACAAAATCTAACTCTATAGCCCAATTTATGGTTTCGAAATGCCAAGTTACCAAAATACTTTTTTCCCTTAAAAAATAATGTGAATATCATTTGAAGAATTGTTAACTGCCATTGCATGCAACAAACATCTTCTGATTTTACGTATCGTATCCAACAAGATTTTGTGATTTGTGATTTCTTTTGTTAGAATTCATGTTGAGCAAACTGTTATAAAGCAGGCTTAAATACACAAAAAATTGTTTCTTATTAGACAATTCAGAAATGTGTTGGTCATACAGACAATTCAGCTGCCAACCCAGTCGGCAGGTTCACCTTCAGCTTCAATTGTATGAAGCACAAGAGCCAAGCAGAAAGCACTGTGCCACATGACGAGATAAGGCGCCTTTCTGTAATGCCCCCTTATATGATTTTTTGTGAAAGATCCCCTCCAAGATCTGATCTTCTTTTTCTGATATATATTTTTTTCTTTTGAGTTTATTTGCAAGAGTTTTGTTTGAGTTTACAATGCCAAGTGATTGTTTGGGTTTTTAACCTTGAAACATATGCAAGATACAATGCGTTTGATTCCAAAATGCAAATATATATCTGATATAAAAATTCTGAGCTCTGATATATTTATAGCAGCAATTTAATCCCTATATTTGCAATTCCAAATAGCAAGGGATGCATACGAGGAAATTAGCACTCAATCACTTGATGAATTTATATTGATGAAACTAAGGAGTCACAAGAATAGGGAAGTCCAACTTGCTAAGGTTGTGCCAAATGGTTTATTTTTGATCAACAATAATTATTGAAAACAAATAATGGAAGAAACAATGGAAATGCTAAGCGCAACGCTTGGCCGTCAAGCAAGGGTGTCAACCTTAGATTGACAATCCTCAATGGGCATAAGTAAACTGATCCACCTATTGTTCCTGATTTCTGATGAACCTGAATTTGCTGCTGATAAATACTGATGATGAATATTCGCACAAATCCCAATGTGAGATCCAGATGGTACAACCTGCAAGAAGAGTGGTATGGCTGCAAAGTGAATGGTACGACTGGCTTAGGAAGCTGCAACCCTTTAAAACTCATTCTTAAATTGTCCTGTATCTGTTGCGACTAACTCATAGAGGAAATCTTGCACAAATTACATCAAACAATGTCCAATCGATCTCTAGGTGACATCCTTATTTATTAAATAATACTAATCCAAATTCACCAAACCCTAATAACCCTGTTGCTTTAAGAAAACCTATGAAATCTGCTTGTAAATCATTCACTGTAGCACAAATGGAAACCTTGTATGGATTCCCCTCAATGGTGAACTTGGTTTTTGTCCAATTCACAATTCTCCAAGGGTTTTCATCCTCACAAAATACCTGGCAAGAGCTGCTCTGTGAAAGAATTCTGAAATTGATCTCCTAATAATGAAATGATGCCTCCTCATGCTACTTTATTGAGTTCAAATCCTAAATGACCCTTTTAGGGTTTCCACTTTATTTAATTAAGTTTATTTTTAATTCGTGTTAATATCCCTCAATGGCCTCCTTTCTAAAACAACACATCTCCCTAGGACATGGGGTCCTTTTGTTACTTTAATAATTTATTCTAAAGTGACATTATTGATCACTTTATTTTATTTTATTAAATGTTAAAATCAATACTTTTATACTTAATTTTTATTCAAACCCCATCACTTGGCCGTCCCAAACTGAAACTGATGATGCATGTGCCATCTCGGTGATGTCTAAATTTAGCAATTAACTGACAGCCCCTTCCTAAAAATTAGGGACGCTCCCTAAAAAGCAGGAATTGCAACCAAAGCTTCTAAAATGATCCCTGAGGTCTCTTGATGCATCTTGGCCAACTCTACATCAATACCTAAAAAATAGGAACCCCTCCTTAAAAATGGGAGATTGTCCCAATCTGTCCAAAATGGCTTATAAAGCTCCCTTCTTAGCTCCGCAACCCCTGGTTGGGCCCCCTAACCACTTTGCTGACCCGCATGAACCCCTGATTATAGGCCAACGTTTGTTGTAGTTTGAACTTTGAACTGCCTAAGAAAAGGACGTTACATTTAGGGTTTGGTGCTAATTTCTTTAAATTTAATTGCAAGAGACTTCTTTCTATTAAACTTGTACTCAAAATCAATTAGGAGAGTGGCAAATGAAGTGCCAATTATCTTGATAATCTGCAAGGATTAGATTTGTCCACAATACCTGTGTAAAGATGGTGATTACTATAATCAACCAATATAAATTCTATAAACCTTAATTTATGGATCTGATATGTATATTGAATATAATTGCAATGATCACTTATATATAAGATAGATCTGAATATGCTGATATATGTGCAATGTACTATAATGGCTTGCAGTTGCACAAGAGGGATCTGATCATGGCTAGCAAGATTAAAGGATTGAATGGATACAAATATATCGATCAATGTCTACTTAATGTATATCTGAATGATATTTGTAATATGGGTGCTGTATTCTGATTTGTAATGCTGAACATACTCGTCTGAGCCTAATGCGGCTGCTGCTCAATCTTGAGCAATCCAAATGTGGATATGAAGTAAAATAAGAAATGTTTGATGATTCTGGTTGGGAGATATTGATCTTCTTAAGTATGAATGAGAACGAAGGGTTGCACCTCTGCTTGGAAATGGACACATCTTTCTCCCTTCCTAATCGCAACTTCATGTGACCATTTGTTATTCATATGATTCTTAATTGCTGATTGTGCGTTACTAATTCATTGGATAACTAATTGATTGATTAATTCACATGATCGCCAATCTTGACGATTATGCCCAATACAATATCCAAGTGTATTGAAAGCACATTATTGAAAGTAGGTGGAAATTATTCGGATGATAAAAAAAATGTAGTGAGACCGCTTAATATAATTGGACAATGAAATACCTGCATGCCTTCGTAATGGCCATCAAATTAATTCCTCTAATGAATGATGCATCCAATTAGATATATCTGGTAGTAATAATTGCAACATCTTGATGACAAGAATTATAATGTTTGCTACATTTTAAGAACAGTATATGGCACCTGAGTAATTAGGAAAACCAACATTACTTTGGATAAACTCTAGAAGATTTGCGTCAATATTATGAGATCTGATTCAGTCTAGAGTAAGGTCGTACGCTACGGAGACATTGTCATGTCAGCTTTGTTAGCAAGAAAATCGGGGAAATGAGTAGCTGCTGAAGACCTGCTCACATAGCATAAATGATTGAAGAAGGCACAACACAGCAGTCAACTATCACCTTCGATATTCTTACTATCGACCTTACTTAGAGATAACTCCTTTTTGACATATTTTGGCTGTTATCATATCCATGAGTTCCTTCTCTTGACCGCTTCATGGTTATGCATATTTGCCGTCCCTTATGATTGAATGGTCAAGGTTAGCTTAAGGTACTTAACTATTTGTTAGTAATTGATGTGTTGAAGTAGTCAATATATTTGTGGTGCCCGCATTATTTATTCTTCCTTCCTCCGGCTTGCCAATAATGGTGAAGGCCATATGATTACATTTAAATATTTAATTTAAACTATCATATATCTTTAAGGTCTGGAATTAGGAACGTTATATTATATTTATTTATTTATTTTTTATATTTTTTGATATTATTATTTATTTATTAAATTCTATTTAAGAAAGGGGACATCACACTTCATAACTAACAAGTGGAATTTCTAACTTTGGTGGAATGAAAGGATATTGAACCAAAAACATCCCTCTCCAAAGTGGTTGGTATTAACAACTATGCTGCAATGAGCTACAATGAAGGATGGCTGTTTTACTGAATAATGTTGTTGGTCCTTGAAGAAGAGCATAGGTTTGTTAGTGGTGCCTCTTACTGGCTATTTCATGCTCTTTGAACATTGAAGATATCTGCACTGACAGTTTGCTTACCTTGTCATTGATTTTTTATTTTTTGTGAAATGTAGTGCACCCACAAGGATTTCCCCCTAGTTGATTTTTGAGGGAAAACTTCAACTACAACTTTGAATCTGTTAGTATATTTCAGATTATCACAAGGAATATGATCAATCTATAGAGATCTAACAAAACTAAGCACATGATATAAAGAAATGATTAAGAACAAAGAGAGATAGTACCCGGATTGTATCAATTGAAGTTGGCTATGAGGGTCTTCAAAGTTAATCCTTCAACTTGACTTTGATTTCCTCTATTAATCTGATCCAATCAGATGTATGACTTCTCCTCTATCTATACGGATCTAGGTTTGAAATGTCAAACCAGATCTGCCCTTATTCGATGGTCTAAATATCAGATATTTAGACCATGAATATGCAAGAGTAATATCAGATTTGTGGAGGCAGCTCGCAGTTCTTTCCAGATCTATAGAAGCAATTCTCAGCTCTTCCCTTCTCTCAGATCTGCACTATTCCGACTTCGTAGCAGCCCCTAATATGATGCCCGATCTACCATACAAGTGCCATACACGTGCTGAAGAAATTCGCATAATTACCAGCCCTTCAATCCAAGGATCTCACCCTTGTAATTCGCTCCTATAGGATGCTCGAATTTGCTAAACTAAGATCGCTGCTCTTGACTGCTCAAGGATGACCGATTCTTGAAGGAGAGAAGGCACGTTATGTGTTTGGTGTCTCTCTTCCTCAAGACTTGAACCGAATATATATTAGAATGAAACCATACTCCAAGAGGCTGACTTGAATTAATTCCAAGAGGTTGGCTTGGGCCCTTGTTTATTTAATTCATTCTAATATATATATTTTACATCGATCCATTAAATAAACATTAAATAATAAATATCTCTAATATTTATTATTATTATTTATGCATATTGATTTATTATAATAATAAATATATTCTATATATTTATTATTATTATCCAAGGTAGAGATATTTGCCGTAAAGGCCAAAATATCAACACTCCCTCTTGGACTTGAGGGAAAGATCTACTCATAGATCCTTCAACACAAAACATAACTAAAATGGATTCCTTATCCAATGATGCCACAAATCTCTCATCTATGATAGTAGATCTCTATCTACAAGATATAATGTGAACACAAATGTTCTTCATTATTCCTCAACCATTCATCTATATTCATATGAGAAACATCATATCATATGATGCGTACCATCCAAATGTGGATTTCCTAGATCCACTGTTCTCCATGACCCAAGAATATCAAGTCCATGACATTTATGATAACATCGAGTCCATGATGTTTACCAACCATAAGTGATATTTGTTAAATTATAATCAGATTTTATAAGATTTTAATTTTGTTCACAGTTTATGCAGAAGTATATGTTTATCAATACAACTCGAACTCTACACAGTTCGATAACCTCTTATTACAATCTCACAATGATAGAACTGAGATATGTATCAATATCTTATTTACTATGAGTCGATATCGATCTGCAATAATATGATGTCGCAGATAATATATAACTTGCTGTACTGTGCTTTGCACTTATCGATTTCTGTACTCAGCACTTATTAATTTCGGTGTGTGTATGAAACAGATTTTTCATCATATGTATAGTATGTGTAATGAGAGAACGGTCATGTCTATGATAGACGTGACTCCTCAAGGAGTCACGTCTATCATAGGCATGACTGTTCTTAACACAGTTTAACAACCTGTAATCACATAGCCCATATAACATACATTCCGTATAACATTCAACCTGTAATTACTTGATGACATGGCATCCACGTTAATATGTTATTGGATGTTAGCGTATGTTTGACCACTAATCTTACTGACAACGACATATAAATATCAATCACTATTTATAATATATTTAAGTGATCGGTATCCATAATAGCCATGGTCGATAGAATTAAAGGTTAATAACTTCAACCCGATAGTGCATGGTCGATTCTTTTAATGAATCGATATCAAATAATTTGATCATAACTACTATATATATTAATATATATCATAGTAATAGCAATAACGATAATATCTATTACTATGATATATATTTTAATATAATAATAATGATAATATATATTACTATATATATATAATAATCTACATATTATTATTATATGTATATCATAATCATACTTTTATCTGATCGAAGCTATATTCATTAACAATATCAAGTCCATGATATCAATTTTATGATATTTCCAATCAATTTGTGGATTTCCTAGATCCATGAGTCACCTTGGCTCTTTTGAATATCAAGTCCATGATATTCAAGCTAGTATCAAGTCCATGATACTTTCCAAACACAAGTTATCATCAAATTCATGATGTTTTCTATCCAATTTGTGGATAACTTAGATCCACGAGTCCTCTTGACTCAGCCAATAGAATATCAAGTCCATGATATTCATGGTATCATCAAGTCCATGTTGAATGCCAACCAATTTGTGGATATATGAAATCCATGAGTCACCAAGACTCAATAAATGTCAAGTCCATGACATCAAAACAACATCAAGTCCATGATGTTAAGAGCATTGGTCTAACGAATATTAAGTCCATGATATTCACCAAGTGCTCGGAGTAATGGCCTATCGACATCAAGTCCATGATGTCCACCAATTTCTCAGATGTGGATCCCTGAACCACAAGATATCAAGTCCATGATATCATGAGCATTGGTCTAACGAATATCAAGTCCATGATATTCACCAAATGCTCAGAGCAATGGTCTCTAGACATCAAGTCCATGATGTCCACCAAATGCTCAACAATGGATTCCTGATCCATGAGAAGAATATCAAGTCCATGATATTTTCTAAGTAATCAATTCATAAGGAACACCTTAGCCATAAGCATAGGTGTACCCAAATGAATGATCATAACTAGTTAAATCTTATAAGCATAAGAATAAATAAATCTTATCTCATAAATCCACATAAGCATACGAGTAACCAATATGATCTCATAATCATAAGAATTAAGTTCAATGTAAAGAAAATGTGTTCACACATAGAATCACGTGTAATATAGTCCCACTATAAGGAAATGTTTTCACACATGTACATAAGCATTTTATCATGAATATGAAAAGCCAAAACATAACATGTGCATATATCCATAAAATGTGCTCCCATAACAAGAATATGCCAAAGCCATATAAAGTATTTACTTTAGCATACATGAAACTACTGTAGTAGTTAATCAGCTAGAAGTCAGATTATGTATGTCAATCATACATTTATCCACCAATATACCTATATAACCAATTACTCAGTTATACTAACAATCAACTGTGAATGTTCCCAAAACAGCGTTAGATATAATATATGTCGAAGTAAAGTATGTACCCACATAATAGAAATATGCAGTGTAACACAGGGATGCGCACCCCTCTCAAAACCTCAAAGTACCGGGTGCAGAGACGTCCCCGGGACGGGGACGCCACACACCCGAGCACCCCCGCCAGTGGCCGGGAGCCGTCGCACCCCAGCCGCACCCGTCCCCGCACCCGTCGGGTGCTTGGGTGCGGGGGTGCGGTGCTTGGGTATCATAGATCGCAAGACACATAGGTACAAAGAGAGCCCAACAGCACGATGGGATGTAGAGCCAGAGGATCCAGCATAGATCGATGAGGACGAGATTGCAGCAGAAGCCCATGTAGGGCTAGTTGGTGTTCCTTTGGCAGACCTTGACCATGAGGACTCCGAGTCCAGTAGTTCTAGTGATGAGAACTTTGGTTTGGGGGATGATTAGAGGCCTCCCATTCTTACATTTTGACATGATTTCAAATTGACATTTTGATTTTGTACTCATTTTGATATTGATGATTGATCATGATTCATTATATCATATCATGCTACTCTGCTCATTGTAATCATGATCATCTTTATGGTATATGACATATTGATATTTCTAATTTCATATTTGAACAATGAATTTTCAATTTTGAATCTTTGTCATTTGATAGTAGAACATGATAGTTGTATGTTTATAAGTATAACTTTAAACTTTAAAGTTTATATTACTATGTTTAAATGATTATGTTACTATGTGTTGCCCCACTTTTCACCCTGTAGCTATGTTGTCAAATGGAAGGTTTGGTGTAACGGTCAAGTCTGGTCATGTTGTTGTCTAGGTCTAAGTCTTCTCTAGGATAGGATATCCTTGTCGGGTTCCCTTGCCACTGCCTTCTTGCTTTAAGCCGGGTGGGTTGTTTCAAAAGTCTCTTTACATTGGGGTAAGTTATAGATCCTAACCTGGCAAGGAAGATGCTTTACTTGTGTTTAGTCGCATGATCGCAAGAGGTAGAAAAGTGCCATGTGATCATGCGACAATGGAACGGAATGATTATTAAATGCTATATAAGTTCCGTTGAAAGTATCTCGGGAATGATAGGGCGGTTGCATGATCGCAAGAGGTAAAATAATACCATGCGATCATGCGACAATGAAGCTCGAGTAGGAGAGAGAAAGTCAATGAAAAAGGAGACTAAACAGATGTGCTCTCCTGGGACCCACTAACGCCAACGGTGCAGTCCACGTGCACCAATGATAGGGTGGTCGCATGATCGCAAGAAATAAAAAAGTGCCATGCGATCATGTGACAACATAAGCTGGGCGGATGAAAATTTTAATTGTTATATCAATTCTTTTGGAGCGGTCGCATGATCGCAAAAGTTAAAAAATGCCATGCGATCATGCGAAAACGTAAACTGGGCAAGTGAAGGTTTAGTTATTTAATATTATATCACGCGCCAATGACAGAGCGGTTGCATGATTGCAAGAGGTAAAAAAGTACCATGTGATCATGCGACAATGGAAGCTCGGGTGGATATCGCGAGTTTACAGGGAAAATTGGCCATCGGAAATATAAGTTGCGACAAGGTTAAGCAGGCAGCGACCGAGCGATAGAGAATATATTAATCAGGGAAAGCTGAGATGACCATTGAAAAGGTTATGATCATGATCTTCCAACTGCAGATCGATGGTGCAAATTCAAACTCGAAGGGTTCTGAGGGTTTTCAAATTCAAATGATGGCGCCAATGATACTTTGTGCATGTAACTGATTGGTCCAAATACGTTTCATATTCTGATGTTTTCTCCTTCTGATTCTGGAAGATGAAATTGATATTTCCGATTGTTGAATGCTTGTGACTGATGAACTTCTCAGCACAGTGAACTATAAATATACAATTTTTCTGATAATAATAGGGTCGGCAAACTTGGGATTGAGGCATGAGTAATTCCATTTGCTTAGCTTTGTGTCATGTTTGTTGTGCCTGTAGGTAGATTCTCTGCATATTGAATAGAAAGGACAATTGTATGTGGAACTGTAATTCTTGCTTGGATTCCATTTCGTGTTAGTAATTGCAGCATAAGTAATTCCATTTGCTTTCCATGTATGATTCTGCTTCTATTCTTCTCAATAGATTATGCATTCTTAGAATAGATAGATTTAGATTAGAAGATATACTTAATGATAATCTGTGATCAACATTCCATTGGGGATTATAGGTTATCCACTCTTTTCCTGCCTGAATTGTTTGTGCCTACAAACAATTTGGTTAAATCCTATAAGAAACAATCTGATGATAGATAAAAACACATTCATTGCATATCATTGCATATTCAGGGAGCTGTACCTGTCAATTCAGAGGGCAGTGATAGATGACTTACACTGACCCAATCGTTGGTGACATCCTTTTGTTCTCTACACATTGGGTATTTAGAGAGTCAAAGATATAAATCTTAAGGGAGAACAAACTGTTAACCAACACTATGTTGAATGTTCAATAGTTCTAGTTCGTGTATTTCAATTTGGTATGTAACTTAGTAGTTCAATTTGGTATGTTAAATTGAAACATCTTTTCATACTTAACATTTCAAGTTATATATGTATAGTATGCTGTCCCCCCCCTCCCCCCCGGTATCCCCAACGCCGTCCCGAAATTGAGGCCCTTTTTTTCCCGCACCCGAAACTTGTCCCGACGTACTCCCGCACCCGTGTTTCACTGGAAATATGTCAATGTAGCTGTAACATAATGTAAGGTATACTCCTCATACATAACAGAAGCATAACAGATGCCAATGTAGTGTACGTTCCATATGCCAACCTGAAGTATGCATCCATTCATACATTCAAAATAAAATGTCAGTTATGTCAATCAGCTAAATAGATAATCAGTTATGCTAATTAGACATCCCTAACCAGCTATGTATGTTCCACACGTACAATCATATGTCAAAACTAACCAGTTATGATGATCAAGCCAATGCGGTATGATCCTATCCATTCATATGATCAACAAGACATAAGGAAGGAGTTCATAACATAAATGCAAGTGAGCCCATAATTGAACTCCCTCTTAAACCACATACCCACAATTAAGTTACCCTAGGGTATATGTTACTCAAGGAGACCTACTCCCTCTAGATGATCCTATCTTCTCCCTCTAACAAGGATAAAACTCACTTAACCAGTAAAGGAAGGACAATTTTGAAATATGCCAATAAGATCATGTGAACCTGAATCCATATATGTATATCCAAATGTAGTCCTCTCATAGAACAAGTATGCAATTTGATTCAACCAAGAATATAAAAAGCATGTTCACATATATGCAAAAGTAATCCAATGCATTATCTAATGTGAAGTAGTGCTGCTAAAGCATTTGTAAAACAGTACAATGCAAAAACATATATTGATGTGAAGCCAAGGTATGCTTCGCCAAGTATGTTGCCATTCATACAAGAATTTGATAATCAGCTGTAAATAAGTCCAAGACAGAAATATGTCAGTGCATATAGCAGAAAACTCCCTTTCAATATGCAATAGACTCAGCTTACAAAGGAAGGTAAGTTCCCTCATACATACCAGATTATATTATTGTTTAATGCCAATGTAAAGACCAACACAAACCAATGCTGTCAATGTACCAAAGTACTTCCTTTGTATTAATAAACAGTCAATGACAATTAATTGGTTATGTATGCCTCCACATATATAAAATACATGAAACAGTTATCCAGCTATACCAAAAACAATATAGTCTCAACTATATGTCACAAATATAGACTTAGTCATTACAGTGAAGAAGGGTATGCTAACACAAGCCAAGTGTGATGCAAAAGAGACGTGCTCACACATAAATGACATATAGAAATATGACAAATGCCAGTACTCATGAATCAGCCAAATGCATGAACCAAATTATGAGCCAATCAATCAATGCAAATGATAATGACCCAGCTGATAATAATATGCCAATGCTATTAAGCTAAGTCATGCCAATAAGGGATGATCTTGCACATCCATGATTAAACCCTTCTTAATCTTAGACTCCCTCTTAGGGTAGTTTGAACTAAGGCAATTTGCATATTCAACCTTAATGCAAGATTTAGTCCTCCTTTTATGCTCTTCATAAAACCAAATTTATTATGTTTAGGCCAAACCCCCGGTTACCATAGTATTTCTTCCTTAGTTTTGAAAGAGTTAGACTGAATTCCTAAATCTGAAATGGATCTTTTACTCAACCTCGCTATGATACCATGTTAGTATATGTTTGCCCGCTGGGGTAAACTTAGTATTGCACAAGCATAGTGTTAAGTTTTAGGATCGATTACAAATGTAGTAATATTATTGTCTTTCTATATTTTCCAAATGCATCGATCTCTTGGTTTTATACAAGGCAAAGACAAGAAGACATGTCTATTCATTTCAAGGGACATGTCTATTAATAATTAGTTACTATAAGATTAATATAACTTATATATTCATTTATATTAATAATATATATAGTAATATTAATACATATAACTATTACATATATATATTGATATAAATAATCATTCAATGTTCTAAGATAACAATGACTTTTATTTGAGCGAAGCTACATACTTTAACACTCCCTCTTAGCTAGGGAAGACAAAAGTCAGTAATATGTTTTTACAAAACATCAACTAAATAATATCAGTGATCTGTTTCAACATCACATGATGTATATCACTTTCAATAATTGTGATCTGTTTCAGCGTCACATGACAACTATCACAATATAAGTACTGGTGATCTGTTTTAGCGTCACACGACGACTATCACCTTCAATATTTGTGATCTGTTTCAGCATCACATGACGACTATCACAATAACTAGGTACCGGTGATTTGTTTTAGTGTCACATGACGACTATCACCTTCAGTACTGTGATCTGTTTCAGCATCACATGATGACTATCATAGTACGAGATCATGGTCATTTTAAGGAACTCAACCCACCATGTAATAATTCATTTATCATGATCTGTTTCAGCCATCACATGAGGTCTATCATGATAAAAGATAGTTATTGTAAGATCGTCACCTTTCAATAACATAAAAAATACAAGTGATAATCACTTGGAAGTCGTCACTTCCTTATGATTTACACAGGGCCCATATAGCATTAAATAATTCCATTAGTATAATAATCAATTATATCAAGTTTACCTCAGAGGTGTTCCACCTTCATTAGTGAACTCCCTCTCAATCACAAAATGACCGAGATTATCAAAAGTTGACTGAACCATATCATTTACCTTCTCCCTCTGAAGCTCAAGTTCATCAACCTCTTGACCTCCTTTTAATTCTTAGACTCCCTCTGAATGAAAATGTCTTTATGCTTTCCTCCTGAAGGTATGTCAAGATGAATAGTTCATAAAGTTAAACTATCTCGAAAAAAAATACCATTGATAGAACCATACAACATTTATCATTCAATGAATTACAAACTGAAAAATTCATATGGATTAATAAAACATGAAATACTTATCTTTTATAATCAAAAGGAAAATGCCCTCTTGGCACCATTGATGGAGTTCAAGTCATCTCTAATTTCCACGTATTCTCAATCCTCAGTCCAATTTAAAATTGTTTTCCACCTTACATATCGGTTCATAATACATCGCCGTATATCTTTATAAGAAACCACTTAAAGACTTAAGTCTTTAACAAATATTTATCTCCAATACACATATCAACTGACGTAGTATAATGTCATTTCCTCTATATTTGTTGTCCAACGTTCCTTGTCCAAAGGAGACATAATTCAATTTCGATCTTCTTATCCTCCAGCCATATATAATTTTTTATTTTATTTTTATCTTTATTTCCCGTCAAAGGTATGAGGGTTGTATTATATTTTTTAGTCGCATATGGCCTTTGCATCATTTACCAAGAGGTGACTTATGCATACCTATCACTCTAGGAAGTTTTTTTTTTTTTTTTTTTTTTTTACTATTGTCTAGGGCAAAGAGAAGTCGTCGAAGAGAAAGGGAACTAGTATGCAACGTGTTGGAGACTATCTGGCACACGATGGATCAAGGGTGTCCATACCAAACGCTTTTGGTAACCTACGGTGAATAAACTCCATCTTATCCCACACAATATTTGTTCTACCCCACGCGAGCTCTGTTCTGACAATAGAAGATAGACCGCTTTGTTCCCTCAACGTGAGCCTTGGAGTCCACCAGCCAGCATATAAATGACTCTGCTCCTCATCATCAGCAGGCCCGTGTGGCTCACAATGAAGATTCTTTGCCATCGCATACCGCAGAACACTATAATCCTTTGCACTTCCCTGTCTTTGATTCATTCATAAATGTTTGCCTGTTCTGTTAACTTTATTACATTTGTAGTCTAGCTCTGATACCATGTTAAGTTTTAGGATCAATTACAAATGTAGTAATATTATTGTCTTTTTATATTTTCCAAATGCATCGATCTCTTGGTTTTATACAAGGCAAAGACAAGAAGACATGTCTATTAATAATTAGTTACTATAAGATTAATATAACTTATATATTCATTTATATTAATAATATATATAGTAATATTAATACATATAACTATTACATATATATATTGATATAAATAATCATTCAATGTTCTAAGATAACAATGACTTTTATCTGAACGAAGCTACATACTTTAACACATAGTACAGGAAATATAATAAACACAAAATATATCAGAGAATAATAAATGCTTTCATTAATCATTCTAGACTGGCAAGCACATTTTCATTATAATCATTGTCCCTTTCACCCGTAGGTGGTACATATTTATCTACCCGAAGGGGTGTGACCAAACGTCACCGCCCAACCCAACTACCCTTCGGCAATAACTAATTACCGTCAGAACAACATAACTAATACCCGACATATAATAAAGTAGTCTTTCTGGCTAACATCATCCCCTCAAAAAGAAAGTCGTGTCCGGCGACTCACAACAAAAGGGAGATGAATTACACCACATAGAATAAGAAAATCACTGAGAAGGGGTGGAGGGGCGTCCCTAAAAAAGATGGAGTGCCGCTCTCCCCATCAATGTTTCTTCGAGTAGTTCTTTTTCTGTCACATCACATTCCTCCCGTGCCTGCACCAAACTGGTTGCCAAAAACACGTTGCAGTTGCAGCCTTGCTAACACAATATTGCCTCCCTAGGCAATCTGACCTTGATAGCCACTCGTGCCGCCTTCTCTGCTTCCAACTCTTGGGTACGTTGAGCCAAGTGTCGCTCTATTGCCTCCAATTGGGTGGTCAGCTCCTCCCGAGCTCTCTATGCATCCACCAAGACAGCCTCATGTCCAACCAACACCTACTCTGATTCCCGCAAAGCGTAGTACCCCTCACGAAAAGCTTTCTCCAGTGCTCTCTCCACCTCTGGCATGCAAACACTTCATACCTGCAGTAGCTCTGGGTCTCATCAACTGGTCACACTTCCCAAAGGCTGATAATTGAATAATTTCCTCATGCCTTTCTGATGCCCCAACTCCCAATTGTGGTGTACCTCAAAAAGACGATGGGGGTCTAGGGGGCAACGCCCCCAGCAGGGTCAAGGGGCAGCGCCCCGCCGCCAAGATCAAATAAGCACCTTTGAACCCACACAAAAGTCTATGGGGCACACCATTTTTGTGATTTTCTTCGGATCCCATACTCTTTTTGCCAACCGCTTATGTTTTCTTCATTACCTGCTTATGTCCTTCCTTTCGGTACCATATGTTCTTCACTGTGAACTGTTTTTATTTGTCGTTTTTTTTCTAGAACCTTCTCCTGCCTGCTGCCAGTCCTTTCTTGTTCTTATTTATTTTCCGCTTTTCTCTGCCGTACGAACTGTAAAAAGTCCTCACAAAAAAATTGTGACCATATGGAGGCTTTCCTTCTTCTTAAACACCCACTTCTCACGGCTGTACGGTACGCTATTTGATGCCGTACCACCTCTCTGTTGGGCGTGTGATGTCTACCATGCCGTACAGAGCAATACACAATCCTCTTGCCGTACAAACATCACAAAAATTCTTGCCTTTGCCGTACGGTGATAGGATGTTGATGTTGTACACCATACGGTGCTTCAATAAATTGTTTGGCCGTACGGTTTGAGACTTGCCTTCAACTACAACTGAGCCGTATGATGTCGTCTTCGCCTTGCGTGTTGCGAGACTTTGATGCCGTACAGTAGTGTTCCTTCTTCTGCAGCGTCTTTTGCCGTACGGTGTCTTAACTTGCACTTTGCCCTACGGTGACTTGACCATACGGGTTATATACCGTACGACAAGCACCGCATGGTGTTCCTTCCTCTTTCTTTTTTTTGCCGTACGGCCGTACGGTGCTCTCTTTTCTTATCTTTTAAAAAAATTTATCTATTTATTTTTTTCCACCGTACGGTCATGCATAGTTGTACGGGTTTTTTTTCAATTTACCGTCCAGATGCTTCTCTGGTCACCTGTACGGACGGTTCTTGGGTCACTTGCTTGAGCACTCGAGTCCCTTTGCATCCTCTTGGTTGCTCTGTCCCTTCTCTCGGGTCCATCCTCTCAGGGTAAGGTTTCAATTTGGACCCGTTGATGGCCTCATGTATCTCCAGTCCGTCGAGAGTCCACAACTTGATAACCCCATCGTAGCCGACTTTCTGAAATTTTCCTGGCTTAATCTCATTTTGCAACCGTTCCCTCAAGATTTCCCTGTCGCTGAGTCTGTTTTCAATGGTAATCCAGAGGCTTGGAACCATAAATTCTACAGGGACCACGATCTCTTTCCCGTACATAAGAAGGAGAATAAAGATTTTGAAGGCTGCAGTCTTCCACACAGGATTCCAATCGTTGTGGACAGGAATGATCTTAGGTTCCTCTTGTATTTACTGTACTCGGGGGGAAATGTTTCCGGCTCTTCCTCAATACTTAGTATATTGCATGCTGGTCGGAAGAGTTCGTAATCCTCTACTTGCCAGTGGAAGAGACCGTTCAGTGAATCTGCATCATCCTCTGAGTATTCCCCCAATCTTAGTACACCTTCACTATTCGGTTCCATTCCGTCCCTTCCTTCATCCCTTCGATCGTTTTCTTCTTCGGAGTCAGATTTTGAGTTTGAAGAAGAGGCTATCTCTTCGCTCACCATCTGGGTGCGAAGGTCGATGGTGAACTTCCTCCCCCCATTCTCCATCAAGAGGGTGTTTCTCTTCCAATTGTGGTTTACGTTCGCTGTGACCAGCCACCCTCGACCCAGAATGGCATCATAACCCTTCTTTTTGAAAGGTATCACCACAAAGTCTAGTACAAATGGTTGCGAGCCAATGGTGACCTGTTGTGCCATTAGTGTTCCAAGGGGTTTGATACCATGCTGTTCGACGCCCAATAAGTTGAAGGTTGGGGGCCACACGGTTGGCTTACCCAATTTCTTCCATGTCTCCTCCGGAAGGACATTCACTCCTGACCCTCCGTCCACTATAGTGTCTGTTAGGATGGAGCCAAGGATGCCAATCTCGACGATTGCTGGGTACCTTCCTCTGTTTACAAGTATCATCGGGTTGGTTGCAATCCCTTTGGGGATGTCCATACATGTGGTATTTACTTGCGTGGCCAAGTTCCCCAACAATGTCGTTCCCAAGTGCGGCATGGTGTGAAGGAGGTCCTGGAGTTTCACTGGTACATCTAATTGTAACATTTGTCTCAGAATGTGTTGTTTTGCCTCCCTCCGGCCTAAGGTGGTAGCCATCTCCCATGTTTTTTTTGGTGCGTTCATCGCCTTCTCTATTTCTTCCTTACCCTCCCGTGCCTCTTGTTTTGCTTGTGATCGGGTGATGGCTAGTACCCCCTCGTCACTTCTCGTTCCCTCGATATTGAGCAAGTTGACCCCAGATTTTGGGCAGTTGGCATCCTCGTGGTTGCTAGGACCACATCAGCGGCATAGCTTCTGCGGGGCGTCGCCCTTGTTGCAGTCCCTTGCAAAGTGGCCCCACTGATTGCAAGCTCAGCACTGGATCATCGACCGACCCTTGGAGTCATATTGTATTCGACTCGTGTTGGTGTTGTTATTGCCCCTTCCGCCACCGCGTCGGTTGTCTCCATACCCGCCGGAGGATGCATTATTGTTAGTCTCTACCCCCGATGTAGATGGTTGCTCTTGGGTAAATAACACTTGTTGATTCCTCACCTTCATGTTGTATGGGCATTCCTTGGTTGAATTGCCCATGATTTGGCAAATGTCACAAAATGTCTTTTTGGGACACGACCCCATTGTATGGCCGCTTGCCTTGTAGTCTGTACACCATATGTCAACTTCCCCCTTGCTGGTACCCCCTTTCATGGTCTTGAACTCCATCATTCTCTCCATGTCCTTTTGGAGTGCTTTGACTTTTCCGTTCGACTTGCCATCACTACCACTGTCATCGTCCGAAGTGTCATCTTTGTCGGAAGAGGACTTGCTTCTTTTCTTCTTGGAGGTCTTCTGTTCGCTCTGCAAGTCCATCGCCCGATTATAGGCGTCTACGTATGAGGTGGGGACACTATCTTTATTTTCCTCCGTAGGTTAGATTTTAGGCCCTCCACGAACCATCTTTTCTTCAGGCCATCCGATGGCTAGCTATCCATTTTTCTGACTAACTCCTTCAGTTGGCGACTGTAAGCTCGCACAGTCTCTTTTTTTCCTTGCTTCATTCCATATATTTCAGAGACGATTTCATTATCGTCTCGCAGGAGCCTAAACTCCTTTTCAAATGCCGTCTTCAATAAGTCCCAGGTGGTCACTCTGCTTTTGTCTAAGTCAGAGTACCAATCGATTGCTACCCCTCGGAGGGTTGCCGAAAACTATTCATCCATTCCGCCTGGTCAGCGACTCCATTCGCAAACCAAATTGTCTCACATGTGCGGCAATGCCGAACAGGGTCTTCTTTTCCCTCTCCATGGAACTTGGGTAACTTCTTGTTAGCCGCCATATTCACCCTCCGGGGTGGGACGGTGGTATGTGCTGCCTGTTGTGTTGCCGCTTGGATTGCCGGAAGTGTTTGTTGTACCGTACCACTTGATGTCCCCGAACTACTGGAACCGTCCAAGCATGGTGGGCTACTGTGATCCCCGTGCCCCTTTGTCACTTCGATACTCTCGGCGGCAACGGTATCCTGAGCCTCCCTCCACACGGTTTCCTCTTCTTCCTTCCTTCGGGCTTCTCTTGCTTTCGTCCGTGGGGTTAAGGTTAAGGACCCGAACAAGCTCCTTGTTTCCTCCAGACGGTCCTCGTCACTTCTTCCGGCCTCTCGGTTAGATTCCTCCAGACACTCGCCTTCACTTACTCCCTTCAGTAGTCCTTTGGTGCGTCTTCTGAATCTCTCCCTTCGCTCAGCTTGCTCCTGTGCAAGTACGACAATTCTAGCGGCTTGTTTTTCTTCGAGTTCCTTCTTTAAATTTCTATTTTTATTCAATTGATTAGGCATAAATTCTATTCAATCATTCTGTCCTCATTCGTCCTCATATTGATGTTCTCCTGCAATGGTATTCCCATCCATCCACTCATTCCGTCACTTGCCAGATTCATTTGGCAATGACGCCAGATGTTTGCCCGCTGGGGTAAACTTAGTATTGCACAGGCATAGTACAGGAAATATAATAAACGCATAATATATCAGAGAATAATAAATACTTTCATTAATCATTCCAGACTGGCAAGTACATTTTCATTATAATCATTGTCCCTTTCACACGTAGGTGGTACATATTTATCTACCCGAAGGGGTGTGAACAAACGTCACCGGCCAACCCAACTACCCTTCGGCAATAACTAATTGCCGTCAGAACAACATAACTAATACCCGACATATAATAAAGTAGTCTTTCCGGCTAACACTATATTTCAGATTATCACAAGGAATAT